>CAUYRH010021428.1:0-76088 GCA_963574655.1 Perodicticus potto | reverse complement strand
TTCTCTCTCCCTACTTGAAATCTCTCCCACTACCAGGAGCTTTGGTGTTTTCTGTATTCTTTTCTATAAATCAATTCTGTCTTATCACGGACGGGTGGGGGGGGGGAAATAATGTAATGAAGAATAATAAAATACATGTATCTAAAAAAAAAAATGACAACAATTAGAAGATTACATAAACTTAGTTGAGAAAGCAGTGGCAGAGTTTGAGAAGATTGACTCCCACTTTGAAAGAAGTTCTACTGTGGGCAAAATGCTATCAAACAGCATTGCGTGCTACAGAGAAATCTTCCATGGAAGAAAGAATCAACTGATGCAACAATGAAAGTTGTTGTCTTATTTTAAGAAATTGCCGCAACCACCCCAACCCTCAATAACCACCACCCTGATTAGTAAGCAGTCATCAACATCGAGGTAAGACCCTTTACCAGCAAAAACATTATGACTCATTATGACATTGTACATTTAATAGACTGCAGTATAGTATAAACACAATTTCCATATGCAATGAGATACAAAAATATTTATGTGACTTGCTTTAGTGCAATATTTATTTTATTGAAATATTAGCTATATTGCAGTGGTCTAGTCTGGAACCAAACCATGATATCTCTGAGATAGGCCTCTATTATATAGCTCTTTATGGAAGAAGTTTGCTGACCCATGGTCTACAGAAATAAAGTGAAAACAAAGAATGACAACAACTACAACAAGAAAACCAATCTACACTCCAGGAGGTGGATCACTTGAAGCTAGTTCTAGATCCTCTTGAACAAGAGTGAGACCCTATCTCTACTAAAATGAAAAATTAGCCAGTCATGGTGGTGTGCACCTGTAGTCCCAGCTACTCAGAAGGCTGAAGCAAGCGGATCACTTGAGCCCAAGAGTTTGAGTTTGCTGTGAGCTATGATGACATCACTGAACTCTAGCCAGAGCAACAAAGCGAGACTCTGTCTCTCTAAAACAAAACAAATCAAAACTAAACTAAACAAAGATTAATCTATTACAGTGTTTACAACATGTAAAGTAAAATGCATGGAAACAACAGCATAAAAGATACAAGTGAAGAAATGGAAATGTCCCATGGTAAGATTTCTACAGGGAGAAAAGAGACTTCTTTCAAAATATGACTGCTTAGTATTAGTAAGCAGTAATATTTAGTAAAGTGAGAAACTTTTACACCTGAGGTGATGTGATACTATTTGAAGGTAATCTGGGATAAGTTAAAAATGTATATGGTAAATCCCAGAGAAAACTAAACAAATAAAAATAAAATTAAAGAGATACAACAAGCCAATAGATGTAATGAAATACTAAGGAAAAAAAAATTCAGCCCTAAAGAAAGCAGCCAAAGATGGGAAAAGAACAAGGAAAATATGGCTCAAACATAAATAAGATGGTAGAGCAAATCAAACCATATCAATAAATACACTAAACATAAATGATCTAAATCCAATTAAAAAAAAGTTGAGATTTTCAGGTTAAATTAAAAAAGTAAGACTTGCCTATATGAAATTCACTTTAAGGAAATACAACAACTAAATGTAAAAAAATGAAAAATATATACCAAGAAAAAAAAAACAAAAACAAAAAGCTGAAGTGGTTATGTTAAAGGCAGACAAATTCAGAAAAATATTCAGGAAAAGAAACACTATCAGAGATGAACATGGACCTTATATAATGATAAACAGATCAATTCATCAAGACATAATGAGTTCTTAAAAATATATATACCTAATAATACAGTTTCCAAATACATACAGAAAAAGTGATAGAACTGAAAGGAGAAATAGACAAGTCCATCATTAGCATTAGGGACTGCAGTTCTCCTCTTACTGTAACTGATAAGGCAAAGTAGACCAAAACCAGAAAACAAAACAAAACAAACTCCAGCAAGGCTATAGAAAACCTCAACAACACTAGCAACAATCTTGGCTTATTTGACATTTCTAGAATGACCCAACAGTAGTGAAAACACATTCTTAACAAATGTACATGGAGCATATTCTGGGATACTCCATTTCTGAATCATATGCAAGTTTTACTGCACTTATAAAGATGGAAATAATACATTTCATGTTCTCTGTTTTTTGCGTACATGTATTTTATGTTTTTTGACCACAGTGAAATTAGACAAGAAACCAATTAGAAAACTATATCTGGAAAATCCTCCAATATCTGGATATTTAATGACAAACTTCTAAATAATGAATGTGCAAAATGAGATATCACAACGGAAATTATTTTAAATTGAATCCCAATGTATTATAACTTATGAGATGTAGTTAAAGTAGTGACCAAAGCAAAATTTATAGTACTAAATGCTTATGTTTGAAAAGAAGTAACCCAAGTTTCCATTAAGAAACTACAAAAAGAGCAAAATAACCTAAATATAGCTGAGGAAAGAGAATGATATACAGAAGAGCAGAATTACATACATGAAAAATAGAAATCAGAAAAACAATAATAAAAATCAATAAAGGCAAAATTATTTGATAAGATCAGTGAAATAAAATAGAACTAATACAAATTATCAAGTAATCAGAAAATAAAAAAGCTTATATTAAAAGAGAATATTGTGAATATTACCCCTATATAAAAACCAGACTAAGATATCATAAGAAAACTACAATCAAAATCCCTCAAGTGCACAGAAACAAAACTCCTCAACAAAATACTAGAAAACCAAACCTAGCAATATGGAAAAGGGATAATATATCACATCTAACTATGATCTAACTTGGGAATACAAAGTTAGTTCAAGAGTCAATAGTTGAGCATCTCAATAGATGTGGAAAAAGCACTTAACAATCCATTCTTGATAAAAATTTTTAGCAAATTAGGAAGTGAAAGGAAAATTCTTTAAATAAGTAACATCTAATAAAACTCCTATAGCTAAAATTTCAATTTAGCTATAGGAGTTGAACAACATTCAATTTTCTTACCTGATAAACAACATCTATGAAAACCTATACCTAACAAGTGTAGGCTTTTTAATTGTTAAAACCAAATGCTTTCCCGTTACGCTCAGAAACAAGGAAAGGATATCTGCTCTTACCACTTCTATTCAACATTGTATTGCAGGTGTTATCCACTGTTATACAGCAGGAAAAAATAAAAGGCATACAGTTTGGAAAAGAAGAAATGAAATTCCCCCTTTTTCATTGATGATGTGTATGTCTATGCCAAAAACTCAATGCATCTACCATAAAGCTGCTAAAACCAGTAAGAAAGGCTAGCAAGGTTATGAGATATAAGGTCAGTATATGAGCAAGTATCAACTGTATTTAAACATGTTAGCAACAAATAATTAAAGGTTAAAATTAAAAGGAATACCTATACAATATCATCAAGATATATAAAGTAGGCCGGGCGCGGTGGCTCATGCTTGTAATTCCGGCACTCTGGGAGGCCGAGGCAGTGGATTGCCTGAGCTCACAGGTGAATGGTCACAGAGATTGTGGTATATCCATACAATGGAGAGTAACAAAAGAGCTACTGAAACATGCAATAACATATCTCAAAGCTTTATATTAAGTGAAAATAGCCAAATAAAAAATATAAAACACTACATACTATATGATATTGCTGAAAATCCAAAACTATAGGGACAGAAATCAGATTAATGGCTACCAGGGACTGTGAGTGAAGGGAGGGGATTGTTTACGAAAGGAAAAGGCAGGAGCAACAGGGAATTTTGGAGGATAATGGATATGTTTGTCTGTCTTCACTGTGATGGGTTGTTACATAACTGTATATTTTTGTTAAAACTCATTGAACTATTCACCTAAAAATGGTGAATTTTGTTGTATGTATATATGACTTTTAAAAATGCCTTTAAATAAATAATTTACCTCAAGTCAAAATAAAGAAATTCAACAGGGTCAAAAATAAAGAGCAATCTGAAAACCAGAGTGGTCCACACATTTGTTGATGCCATAGCAATCCAGGTAATTGAGGAGAGGGGGTGTGTGGGTTACTCCTCTTTGTAAACAAAGAGTTTTGCATTTTAACTCGGGACATACATGAAGGCAGGGGGTGTTAACAGGTGAGCTTTGGAAATGTGACTATCCAAAACACAGACGTAAAACTGGTACCCTCCAAAGACTGCACATTTAATAAAATGGTAGACTCCAAAACAATTTACTACAAACCCAGGGCAAAAACAACAAAGCTTTTCTGTGTTGGCTTCTTAGGCTTTAAATAAAATACAACAATAAAACACCTCTTCTTTGATCATTTGCAGTAAGTGTTTCTAGAACAGTGATCTCTCTGGTGTGCCTCGCAGAATGAATCCCCAAACCTCTCTGGAAGAACACTTTTAATGCAGAAACATAAGATTCCCATAAATAAAGTCACTGAATTAACTCATTATCTAAATTTGTAACAAGAACACAATCACCTTGGTAAAGAATTAAGAGATTCAACAAACAATATTAGAGTATACTCCATAAAGAATTTCAGACAACTGAATTAAGAGACTATTAGACTAAACCAGAGGTCCTCAAACTTTTTAAACAGGGGGCCAGTTCACTGTCACTCAGACCATTTGAGGGCCAGACTATAGTTTAAAAAACAAACAAACAAAAACTATGAACAAATTCCTATGCATACAGCACATATCTTATTTTGAAGTAAAAAACCAAAATGGGGGCAGCACCTGTGGCTCAAAGGAGTAGGGCACTGGCCCCATATACCAAAGGTGGTGGGTTCAAGCCCAGCCCCGGCCAAAAACTGCAAAAAAAAAGTGAACAAATACAAGATTTAAAATGAAAAAAAAGACCTCCTCACTTCAGGGGGAAAGAAGGCAAAGGCCCTACTAACTGCAAAATAAAAAAAAAAAAAATAGACCTCCTAACTTAAAAAAAAAAAAAAATCAGGTGTCGCCTGTGGCTCAAAGGAGCAGGACCCCAGCCCCATATACCAGAGGTGGAGGGTTCAAACCCGGCCTCAGCCAAAAACTGCAAAAAAAAAATCCTAACTTGTTCTTACTTCAATCCTCAGGCAATAGCAGGCTCTGCACAGGCAAGCTCATGACTCCTCTTCAAGAGTCGCAGTCTCACCCAAGGCTAAGAGGAGAAGCCAAGAGACAGAGAGGAGGGGAGTTGGAGAGTGCAGCACACATTCGACACATGTGCACTGTGGCCCGGGAGGAGTCAGCTGCTAAGCAGGACAAGCACCAGTGACAAAAACACCTGGTGGTAGGCCGGACAAATGTCCTCAGCAGGCCAATAGGCCGTAGTTTGAGGACCCCTGGACTAAATAGACAATAAGAGTAAAGCAACAGAGAATTAGACTGAAAAAAAAAACAAATCAAAATCCTAAGAAATCTGGCCAGGACCAGTGGCTCACACCTGTAATCCTAGTACTCTGGGAGGCCAAGGTGGGTGGATCCCTTGAGTGCAGGAGTTTGAGACCAGCCTGACCAAGAGTTAAGACTCCATCTCTACTAAAAAAAATAGCATCCTGGCAGGCATTAAGGCTGAGGCTAGAGGATTGCTTTAGTGTAAGAATTTGAGGTTGTGGTAAGTTGTGATGCTAGAGTGCCAGGCTAGATGCTGCAGGCACTCAAGCCTGGGCAACAGAGTGAGTCTCAAAAAAAATCAATGAAAAGCTTATTAAAACCATAATGTGATAAAATAAACACCTAACTAAATGGTGAAGATGAGAATGTAAAATATTTAGTGCTGAGAAGAATGTGGAACAACCAGAACTCCTATACACTGTTGGTATAATAACTGAAAAAACTGCTTCCAGTATTTACTAAATCTTAATATATGTATACTCTATGATCTAGACTCTACTTTTAGACACATCCAACAGAAATGTGCACATAAGTTTACCCAGAGAAAAGTACTAGAATGCTCATAGAGGCAGTATTCAAAAATGACACCAACTGAAAATTAACCAAGTGCCAGCTTGTCATTCAGTAAACAGTGGTTAAGACTAAATATGAAAAAATGAGAAGGAACAATGACCATAGACAACTTTTATGAACTATTTAACAAATGTTTGCATCCATCTACAACATATATTGAAGCCCCAGCTCCCAGTGTGATGGTTTAGGAGGTAGGGCCTTTGGGAGGTAAGTTTAAATGTGTCATGAGGTTGAGCCCCCATGATGGGTTAGTGCCCCTGAAGGAAGAGGAAGAGACTCCAGAGCTTCCTCTCTCTGCCACATGAGGACGCAGTGAGAAAGTAGCAGCTGCAAGCCAGGAAGAAGGCACCCTGACTTCAGACTGCCAGCCTCCAGAACCGTGAGGAATAAATATCCGTTGTTTAAGCTGCCCAATCTGTGGGATTTTGTTACAGCACCCTGAACTAAGACAGCAAGAATATGGAAGAACCTCATAATTATAACTTTGTGAAAAGAAGTCACTTGTAAGAGAGTATACAGGTCTGACAATTAAGTTCACAAACTCATTCTAGAAAAAGTGTTTCATACCTCATTGCTAAAGATCACTATGATCAACTTCAAATTACTCCCATTGAGAAGCTATACACCTAGTTCACTACCCTTCAAAGCAATTTTGGGACTCTTTTTTCTGGAATGGCCATCAAAGCTGTTGTCATATTACCCTTGATGCCCTGAATGTAATCAAAATGTCCTCCCTTCAATATTTCCTTCATCTTCAGGTTAAAAAAAGTCATTTGGGGCCGTTCATGGAGTAGGGAATGTCATTTACTAAGTAAAAATTCCCTCACACACAGGGCTGTGTGAGCTGGTGCACTGTCATGATGCAAGAGCCATGAGTTGTTTGCCACGATTTTCAGTCAATATTTTCTTATTTCTCTATCAATGTTTACTTGGTCTGCTATGCTTCCTGCCATAGGTGACAATTTTGATGCACAATTTGACAAATTTTTCGATGTTTCTGTCAGTTCTACTTATTACTGGTTGCCCTCACCTCTTCATCACTGATACTTTCTCTCTCCTCAGAAAAATGTTTAATCCATTTATATGCTGCTGTTTTCTTCAAGGCATAATCCCCATAAACTTGGACTAACATGTCACTGATTTCACTTCCACTCTTGCCAAATTTAATAAGAAATCCACAAATGTTTGTCTATTGCTGCGATTCAAGCTCTGACATTCTCGACGGGGGCACACAAAAACATGCAATGTTAATGAACACCACTCAGCAAGACACTGCCACATGTCAACACAAACAAACATGGCTGTGAGACACTGATATACCAAGGTTATGGAATGTCACCAAGCTGTTTGTACAGTGATACCAACTTAAGCAAATAGTGACAAGTTCACAAACTTAATTGTCAGACCTTGCATATTGTATATATAAACATATAGAAGAAGGGATTCAATAGGGATTCTAGGGGATCAGTAACATTCTATTTCTTGATTGGTTACTGGTTACACATTTAATTTGTGAAATGCACCAAGCTATATTTATGATATATGCAATCCTCTGTGATATTAAGCATCAATGAAAGGTTAAAAAATTCATTTACTAAAACCCTAATTAAAGACTTAGACAACATACATACAAAAAGAAAAGTCAGATTTGGGGAGGGGTGATGTTCCAAAAATAAAAACAAAACATTATAATCATTAAAATACATGATTATTAAACAGGAAATAAAAACAGCAGAAGGCATTTGTTATCTGGAAAAGAATGGAGGAAATTCCCCAGTACGCAGCACATTAGGATAAAGAAATAACTACGTAATAGCTAAGGCAGTTCTTAGTAATAAAAACAAAGCTGGGGACATCACCATACCAGATTTCAGGCTATACTACAAAGCCATAGTGCTCAAGACAGCATAGTACTGACACAAAAATAGAGACACAGACATTTGGAATCGAATAGAAAACCAGGAAATTAAACTAACATCTTACAACCATCTAATCTTTGATAAACCAAATAAGAACTTACACTGAGGGAAAGACTCCCTATTCAATAAATGGTGCTGAGAGAACTGGATATCCACAAGTAAAAGACTCAATCTGGACCCTCACCTTTCTCCACTCACAAAAATTGATTCAAGATGGGTGAAGGACTTAAATTTAAGGCATGACATAATAAAAGTCCTGAAAGAAGGCATAGGAAAAACACTGGAAGATATCAGCCTGGGGAAAGACTTCATGAAGAAGACTGCCATGGCAATTGCAATAACAACAAAAATAAACAAACGGGACTTAATTAAACTCAAAAGCTTCTGTACAGCTAAGGAGACAACCACCAAAGCAAATACACAACCTACACAATGGGAAAGGATACTTGCATATTTTGAAAAGCTTGACAACTAGGATCTATACAGAACTCAAATTAATCTACATGAAAAAAGCCAATGATCCCATATATCAATGGGCAAAAGACATAAATAGAACCTTCTCTAGAGAAGACAGAGATACCATTTAACCCCAGTGAGAATGGCCCACATCACAAAATCTCAAAACTGCAGATGCTGGCGTGGATGTAGAGAAAAGGGAAGACTTTTACACTGCTGGTGGGACTGCAAACTAATACGTTTTTGGAAGGAAGTATGGAGAACTCTCAAAGAACTCAGTTAGACCTCCCATTTGATCCTGCAATCCCATTACTGGGCATCTACCCAGAAGGAAAAAAAATCCTTTTATCATAAGGACACTTGCACTAGACTGTTTATTCCAGCTCAATTTACAATTGCCAAAATGTGGAAACAGCCTAAATGCCCACCAACCCAGGAATGGATTAACAAGCTGTGGTATATGTACACTATGGAATACTATTCAGCCATTAAAAAAGGGGGACTTTACAGCCTTTGTATTAACCTGAATGGAAGTGGAACACATTATTCTTAGTAAAGTATCACAAGAATAGAGAAGCATGAATCCCATGTACTCAATTTTGATATGAGGACAATTAAAGACAATTAATGACATGGTGGGGGTGGGGGAAGGGAAGAGCAGAGAGAGAAAGAATGAGGGAGGGGTAGGGGAAGGAAGAGCAGAGAGAGGGAAGGAGCGAGGGGGGTGGGGTCTTGGTGTGTGCCACACCTTTTGGGGGCAGTACATGATTGTAAGAGGGACTTTACCTAACAAATGCAATCAATGTAACTTGGTTTCTTGTACCCTCAATGAATCCCCAACAATAAAAAAATAAAAAAGGAAATACTACGTAGAAGATATGAAAGAGTAATTAGATACAAGTATCCATAGAAATTAGAATTTTTTTAGAATTAATGAATAATACAACAATTGTCCCTGAGGAACAAGTTCCCAAGCATAATTACAAATTATCTACATTTAAAAGCCTAGTATTTCAGTCTTGGAACGGTTCTTAGGGGTGGACTAGTCTCATCTTCTTTGTTTTAAAGATGAGGAAACTGAGGCTGAAAAAGTGATTTGACTGATTAATGGTAAGGACAGAAATAAATTTAACATGTTTTATTTTAAGGATTATGGGTAAGAAGAGCAAATTAATGATTTCTGAACTTTAACTTTCCTATTGATACCACCATTTATAACAGCAATCTGAAAATAATCCTGTTCATAAAAAGATTTAATTCACAAGTTGACAAAAGAAGGCATTACTGATTCAACAGCTTACTATGTTATAAATGCTTAACAAATGGTATTTAGTGAGCAATTAAGGCAAACTAGAGCTAATCATACATATGTTCAAGAAAGAGTTTCGAGATAACCTTCCTATTTAAACTACAAGGCCATTATAATCATTTCAGTGCATAAACCTCATATCATATCTATTATTGTCCTCTATTTAAATGTTTCAACATTCTAGAGTGCTTTTGAATCATATTTTTGTCTATTATGTACATCATGATATAATGTAAATTACTTTCCTCTTTTGAAATAGAACAATTCACTGTTTAATTGAACCGCTAAATGCTCATTGTAAGTCTGATACAAATTTCAAACCAGTTGGAGGGGCAAAAAATGGAGTGAAGACCTTTTATTAAGCACTCTCTTTTCACACAATGAATTATTTCTGCTGTGTCAGAGTCTTGGATTAATTCAAGTACTTAAGAAGAAACGATCTAGTCAGTACACATATAGGAAAATGTGTTTAGCCCTTATTCACATTTCACAATTTTGGATTTGTAGAAAGAAAATTCCTATTATGATAGTCATGAATTTTAAAACTGTAAATTCTATAACCACTTTTGATAACTTTTAAAACAATATATTTCAGAAATATACAAAACTTACAGCGTCAGAACGAAGTGATTTGATGTGTTCTAGGTTGAACCATTTGTAGAAATTTCTAATTTATCTTTTTGTTGCAAGTAAAACAACTTTATTATGTTATAAAGCTTTAAACCTAGAGATATATAAGGCGTAGGTACAGTAGAACCTCTGTAAGTTGACCGCCTAAGGGACTGTAACAACTGGGCAACATGCAGAGATAGTCAACACAAGGAACTGGGCCTCCTGTACTGATAACATGTGGTGCATGTCTGGTCTATGAACATTAGATCAACTTAAGGAGTTAGTCAATGCAGGGAGGTGGCAAACTATGGAGGTTCTACTGCCTTTGATATATTTGGATTAAAATGGGGAAAAAAGGTTGGTACTTAACAGATACTCAGGAGAAAACTAGTATTTTTATGGGGGAATCCTTAACTTTTCTGAGCATCTTGATCAGTTTTAGCTGCTTAAAGAGAGTTAAAAATAATATTTTAGTCCAGAGATGGTGGCTCATTACTGTAATCCCAGTATTTTGGGAGGCCAGGGTGGGCCTAACTTAAAGACCAGAGATGGAAACCAGCCTAGACAAGATAGTGTTTTTTCTACAAAAAACAGAAAAATTAGGCAAGCGAAGTACACAACAATAGTCCTAGCAACTTGGGAGGCTAGGCAAGGAGGATCACATGAACCCAGGAATTGGAGGATGCAGTGAGCTATGATCATACATCATCCAGACTGGGTGATGAAGTAAGAACTTATCTCTGAAACATTTAAAAATATATATTTAAAGTTTTGATACATTTTAACCATTCATACTTATAAATCTGACAATAATAAAGGGGAAGAATTATTAAAATTAGTTAGCAAATATAGTGCAGCAAAAATGAAAATAAAATTAAAATAAAAGCAACCGGCCACAAAAGTACTTCCATCAAGAATTTACTTCATAAATAACTCATGCAAAGGCTGAAAGAATCCATTAAGACATTTATTTATATAAATGAACAAAGTATACAGATAAATCACACAAAAGACACTAGAGAAACGTTGATCTCTCTCTTTTACTTTACTAAATTAACAACAATATATAAAACCCCTACCCAAATGGTGACACTATATAAAATGTTACAACCCTTCGGGAATGCAATAAGGCAA
Source organism: Perodicticus potto (assembly GCA_963574655.1). Taxonomy (NCBI): domain Eukaryota; kingdom Metazoa; phylum Chordata; class Mammalia; order Primates; family Lorisidae; genus Perodicticus; species Perodicticus potto. The sequence continues at coordinate 64,780 of CAUYRH010021428.1, read as the reverse complement.
ACATAAATCATAAAACTGTTTATATTATTTCACCTAATAATACAACTCCCAGGAATTTATCCTAACAAAATAGAAAACTAAGTATTCACCAATATAAAAATGGTTTAAATAAATTATGAATATAAAGTAAGACAATTAAAATAATTACTAAAACTAAATACAAATAGATAATATCAAATGAAAAATAGTCAATTAAAAAGTATAGATGCCTTAAGATTATAGTTAAGTAAATAAAAAAGGGGAGGAGAAATATAAAAATTAAAATTCTAAGTTACTACTTTAGGATGGTGAGGATAATGGGTAAATTTTCCATTTGCCAAAACGTCCTTCAATGTTTTCAATATAAAAGAAAAAAATTGGCCATCATTTTTAAAAAGTTACTTGACTTTTCAAACAATCTCTACTCTTCCCCATTAATAAACTATACGTGTCCATTTTTTAAGTTTGAGAAATAGAAGAGAAATACCCTGGCTGTGTTCTGAAACTTAAATATTTCTCTACTGGACTTCACTTACCATGGAGAAAGATGCTCTGTAACTTGTGCCATTTCATTAGGCAGAGGCAGCCATGGCTACCTTCGTTTGACATGAACTACGGGGCACTAGGCTTGAATAAGTAAAATTATAAACTTTGTGTGTTTGGCATTTTATTCTAATGGATTATCAGTACTCTTTTCCTTGTAATGTGCTGTCTCATACTAAGAATTAGTTTTAATATTTTCACTTAAAATGTTGCCAACATGCTGAAAACATTCTACTGATGCATTTAACTTTTTATACTGAGTTTACATTAGGTTGACCACTTCAGTTTACATATTTTAAAAATCTCAGTTAGTCCTTACAACCAGGCAACCAACTTTAAAAAGGAAGTCCATCCATACAAAATCTAAAAACTCTTATGTTATAAAATCTTTACTAAGTCTTCCTTTTGAAACTACAGTATCTTTGCGTTTCTGTGTCCAGCTGCATACTACATTGCATTGCTTTCCCATAACACAAATGACGAAGCACTCATTATATAGGAAATTGACTATTTTGTAATATGACCACATTTTCAAAATTATGGTAAAAAGGGATAGGAAACTCTCAGGAAGCTATGTGAATAAAAATGTTTGAGAATAATTTTTTAAAATTTTTAGAGCAGGAGACTAATGGAAATACAGGGCAGCTATTTCAACATCTGCAAGTATCACCCAAAAGAGTGAATGACTGAAGAGACATTGTCACAGGGACAAAATGGTACAAAGAGGTTGACTGTGTTGACAAAATTACAGGAAAAATATCTTACAGCTGCCAAAATGCAAAACTATAGGGGCTGTCTTCTGCTCGAATAGTAGAGTACTAGTGAATTTAATTAAATATTAGTCTTCTATTTATATATAAGTGGCAGCAATAATAATTTGGCTCATTTACTAATATTTATCATAAAGGTTTGTTTCCAAGATCTAAATAAACACAAGTAAAACAAGATGAGTGCAGTTTTATCACAGAAATCTTTGTAATAATAACAAACTCTCTAAAACACAAGAGCTCAATAGCAGCCATTTCAAAAAAGTTCAAGGATTTCAATAAAATGAAGCCACCAAGAAGCCTAAGTAAAGTCAAAATAACACTAAATTACATTTACTTTTGTGAAATTAAATACGTGGCCCATATTTTTGCTTTGATTAGAAAATTTGTTCAACTTTTTCACAGGAAAAGACTGAAGAGACATCACATTCAGAAACTTAAATTTTCCTGAATCCAATCCTATTCACGTTTTAACATAAAACTATCCTAAAAGAACATTCCATAGCAAGGCAAAGAACTGAATTACCAGGCCATATATAAGGCATAGCAAACAAATCCTATACTACAGAAACCTGTAAATGGTGGACATTTTCCTCCATGCAAAACCTTAAGTCAGGAGCAGTTGTCCCTTGCACGTGGCTTGTCAATCTGCATCTGCACAGGGGATTTAAATGCCACACAGGAAATGACATTCCCAGGTCAATCTCAAAATGTCTTAATTACATCATCTTCTCCCTTTATCTCGTTTAGAGTTATATATTCACAACTCAAAACCTGTTCATTAGGCTCCTCGGGTTTCGATCTTTTAAGTGCCAACTCCGCTGGGAGCAGAGATGAGCAATGCTCCAGAGACTGGGCGATGTCGTCAATTGTCCACTTGTCCTCAGGAAGGGCGTGCTCCTCCAGCGTGAATGGTCCCTGTTTGGTTCGCGTCAGCTCTAGCACATTGGCACAGGAAGACAGTTCTACAGCAACGAAAGGTAAACAAAAATCCAGAAGACAAATGATTCACTATTTCATAGTTTATAATTTTTCAAATGACAGAACTCGATTCAACCCTCCCCAAACCACCACAAGAGTGAAACTGTAATAATCCAACATAAGAACTAAGAGCCTGGAGATAAAGAAATGATTAAGTAGCAAAATATTTAAAATCTCACCTAAACTGCTTTAATGTCACCCCAGAACCTGCACACATTTTTCTTATTTAGCTCATGAAGCAACACCATGTGAATATGACTCTTACTTTACGGATGAGGTAGTATTTAATCTGCCAATGTCACAACTGCCAGTAGCAAAAGGCAGAGCCAGAAATCCAACTCTATTAGTAAGACTGTGGCTTCCAGTTTTTAAAAAATTTGATTTGCATCTATGAAAATAACTTCTAGAAGGATATACCTTTTTTCTTTTGATCCCTACTTTGGGTTAAAATGTTTTTTATTTGAAAAAATGTTGGCTCTTACATTCATTATTCCTGTCTTCATTTTCTGCTCCTCTTTCTCTTCTTCCCCATTATGAGCACTTCACTGCAGCTGCTGAGGCTGACAATTGCATGCCATAAACCTACAATGCTTCTAAAGCTGACGGCAGCAAGAGTTCAGTACCTAAGGCCAGTACTCGGAAATAAGAAACACAGAAAATTCCCTCTTCCCATCGAAAAGCATATTACTCTCTAAATGATAATTCATAATTCATTTTTATGCTTACCTTTGCCAATGTCACTGACCAAGCTTCTGATATAAAAACCTCCTCCACATTCAACATCTGGAATGTTAACAGTGACATGGTAAATTGCTCACCTCCTATGAAATCCACTTTACATAGAAATGATGCCCCTCAACAAATGTAAAAATGCACTATGCAAACAATCGTGCGATAAAATATTTATGCGCTAAAACATAAATTATTCATCCAGCAGCATATGTGTTTGTGAGATTGAAAAGTCAGAGTGTGGAGAAAGCAAACAGCAGAAACTCACGAGCACATTTTAAATTAACTGGCAAGTCACATCACTTTAATACTTCAGCCTCATTCATTTAATAGGTTTTAAATAGTTAGAAACCACAGCTTTGCTATAGACAGCTGTAGTTTTTAAAAAATATTTTCAGATTTGTACATCCAAAAATATATAAACAAGCAACCAATTAAAAACTCCTTTCACAGGGTCAAGAATTACGTTTGGCATACTGTATAATACATGGCGAGCTCGACATACTGAAATGTTCTCTTGGAAATAGTTCTTTAAAAATCACAAAATAACTAAAAATTACACAATGTCCTCAAATTGAATGTACATATCTAAACATCCTAACACATATAACACAAGTTTACTGGTTGAGAGCAGGACTCTCCGTTATTTTTATTCATCAACAAGACATCCTAAAAAGAGATACAGTATCTCTACACAAAATGACTGCATTCTAGCTGTCTCTAGTCTGACTGGTACAAATTCCCACTGGGAGAATTAATCAAAGTTCAACACCTGAAGATTCCAATTCCTTTTTTTTGTTGTTGTTGTAGTCAGCTCACAGTGTGAGGCCACTGCTAAGACAAAAAATGGGCATTAGGACCAAACATAGGTGTGCTAACAATCTTGCATTATATTTGACTTTGGTGAAAAGACAGTTTTTGGTCTATGAGACTCTAGTTAAAATTATTGATGATTTATATGCAATCAGAAAAGTTTGGAAATTTTTCTTACTTTCATAAATTGCATCTACTCTGCCAAACCAGCTGTTTTGCTTTGTTGGAATATATCAAAACATTTGTAGTGTGTTTTTTTACATTACTTGTCAAGTATTTTAGAATCAGAAAACTCAAAAAGGAAGTGCCTTTTTAACTAACTGTACAAAACCACATTCTGCAGGAACTGAATAAACATTAAATAATAATGTCAATGGGAAAAAGCAACATAATTTAGGAAAACAGGTTTTGGCAAATTATTTCTGAAAGGAATCCTATTCAGGATACAAGGGTAGGATCAATTTAAGGAAGGCTCAGGATTAAGAACAATAGCTTTTGATTCTTTATGGTTCTTCACAACTTTTTGCAGCCACGAAGATAAAATTGCCTATAATAGAAACAAACTTTTGGCTTTTATATTTATTTCAAATATGGATTATAAAGTCAAATTGATAATCCAAATTAAAATGTGACCAGGTGTCCAAGAATACATTTCTGCCTTACCCATTTTTTTCATATTTTCAGCATCTTTAGTAATAATTTATAGGTGACAAAAAAGAGGGGGCGGAAATTAGTCCATTCTTAGAATCTCTTGTCTATAAACTAAAAATGCTTCAATTTAAAAGGAAAAATTAATGTCAGTTCTAAAATTGAATGTATCAGACACTTGCCAAAATGGAAGTAATAATAAATATCTAAAATGCAAAAGGTACATACTTCTTACTTACTCTTCTCTACAGAGAGACCTAAAGCATGTACTTCCAACTCCAAGATAATTCAGCCTAGATAGAAAAGCATTTCTGCACCTCCTTTAGGTATCTCATTAAATGTATGACCAAAAAGGTCCCTAGTCTTCCTTAAATTCAAGTTAAAAAAAAAAAAAACCCTCCACTATCCCAGGGACACATGAAAATTACACAGAGTAGCCAAATACAAAATAAATGTGTGTAAATACAAATGATTTCAAATCTCCTCCTCTTACCTAACGTGAAAAATGGTGGCTGGAATTTCTGAAGGGAGATACTGTACACAGTAACTGGCCTGGCAGGTTTTGCTTGTACGACTTCACCTCTCTTCATCAAAGTTGAAAGTCTCTGGCCATCTTTCTTTAATGCAGAATAGCTTGCAAGAGAAAAAGAGGGAGAAAGGAAGGGTAAGGGGCAGCAAGAATCGAGACTGATTTAGAATGACTGAGGGATAATTTCATATTAAGGCATACAAAGAAAGGATGGCTAGCAGCCCTTAAAATTGAAAATCCTTCTAAAAAAGGAACTACTTTTCTCTTCCAATCGACTCCACAATGCTGTCCTGGATAGTTTCCAAATATATGTAGCTCTGAGGCTAATGTAAGCTTGTTCTGACACACAATAGCAGTATGGCCAATTTTATTCTTTAACTATCTTCCTGGAGCTGGTGTATTCGTGTCTTCTCTTTACTAGGCTTCAGTCTGTGTTAAAGGCACAAGAACCTGGTAGCCTCTCGTCATAATAATCTCAGCTACATTTTCCTGAAACCACTTCTATTATAATATTCACTTTTATATAAAAGTTACTATTTCTAAAAAGCTAATAAGCAAATCATCTACTTAACAGATCTTTGCTTTGTGTGATTAAATTGTATTAGACCACAAAACCCTTGGTATAATCACAGAAAATTCTAAAATGATTCTTATAAATAAATGTTTATTTTTATAATAATGCCAAATGTTTATGCAAATCTTACTAAAATTTTAACATCTTTACATTTGAAGCAAAATCATGAAGAAATATATTTCAATGTTCTTGAAAAACAAGTATAAATATTTCTAAATATAAATATTAAATTCTAAAAGAACTATTAGTAACTTATTCTAATATATCTTACAGTCATTCAGCCATTAAAGAAAGAAAAGCAATTTGCTTGAAATGGTAACGTGCACAAAAGTATGGTTAAGAGGTGCTAAGATTTTGTGTACCCCCAAAGTTTATATGCTGAAATCCTAACCTCTATGGTGATGGTATGAGGAGGTGGGGGCTCTTGGAAGGTCCTAGGGCAGAGCCCTCAAGAAAAAATAATGCCATTATAAAAAGGGCCATGAAGGACACAGTAAGAAGGCTCTGTCTTTGAGAAAGCAGGCCCTACCAGACATTGAACCTTGCTGGCATTGTGATCCTGGCCATCCCACCCCAAGAAGCGTGAGAAAGAAATTTCTGCTGTTTATAAGCCACCTAGTTTATGTTATTTTGTTATAGCAGCCCATGAACAAAGACGAGTGGAAAAGCAATATAATCATATTTTTAATTAGTTATAACTCTCATCTGTTTCATTGATTCTGGCCAAAAGGAATAGTACCAGCACCTGACAGGTAGTGCCCATTAGGACTAAAATCACAGCTGTGACGCCCTTCCCAGATTAGACTCGTCCCTTCACCACAATTCTGAGAAAAGTGCTATCTCTGGGCACCAAAGAGATGCACTTGGATAAGCATCAGAAGAGCTGATAAACACTGGACTAGCATAGACATCAGATTGTGGCAACACTTAGGAACAAGGGAGGCCACATCCCACTGCGTCTTAGAGAGGTCCAAAAGCTCTACACCCTTTCTAAATCAGATTCACCTTTACTCGTCGAACACTTACCATGTCGGATTTAAAACTTGCCTTGCCATTAAAGGAAGCCCATTCATTTTAATTAGAGTGATATAAACCATAGGAAAGTGAAATTAAACATTTATCCACATTCAATAATCAAACTTACAGGGGGGGTACTTGCATTATATTCCCAGTAAATTTCTGTAGAATGCCTTCAATATCTTCTTGTGTTATTTTATCTGCCAAAAAAGAACAAACAACAGTGATATTGAAGCAACCACAGAAGTACAGTGATGTTTCTATAGAATCAACAGCTCTGAAAACTCATTTAAAAAATTTTCAAACAAAGCATGTTATAGGGTATGCTTTGTAGGCCAAAGTCTACCTTGCTGAGAAGAATAAAATATATTAATGAGTTATAAGAGAAAGTCTTACATTGCTCTTTATTAAGTCTAAATTTCCTTTGCTTCAATTTTTTTCTCCAGAAAAATGATCCAATCATCTTATATGCATTTAGTTGGTTCTGACGACGGCTGTTAGAAGACCTGAGGAAAACACCATGTTAACTACAGAAATGGTCCTGCAGTGATTAATAACGAGGTGATTGGAGGTCAGCAGAAAAAAGTTCCCATAAGCTCGTTTATAAGTTTCTCTAGGTATCAAATATTCCAAATAACTTCATGTGGTACAAAAGATTATCAAGTGTTATCCACATTGTAAGTTTTACTTGATAAGATTTCAAAACTATTCCATGTTATGACACAAACTTTATACACTCACATTCAACTCTATGTGCAAGTGAAGACGTGTTTATCTGTCTTCCCCCTCTTTTCTTTACTCTTGAAATTTTTCTTGAACACTCTCAATCTCAAAAATAAGAGTGCAAGAAAGAATACACACAGCAAGGATTTTAGCATGCTGATTAGGCATTTTTTAAACAATGATTTCAGAAAATGTGAATGAAGAAATACACATAATGCTTTTAATAACTGTCACTTAGGTATGCTTTCAGCTTTTGACACTCCCTCAAACAAAATGAGACATTATAGTTCTCTAATTTTAAAAGCTGAAAACTCCTGACATACTGAAACTTAATATTTGTAATTTTTGTGATTACAGATGAGTCTTCATACATATTTCATATTCAATAATAAACTAAATCACAGAAATGTTCTATAATCTGTTTAGGGCACAGTCAATGGAAAGAAATTTCAGTGCTTTTACCATTTTGTAGGAAATGTACCTAAACTTTTTATCCTGCTATATGTACGTTACATTTGATTTTATTTGGACAATATTAAATTAAAACTAGTGTGCTTTGAATAACTGTTCCAACACCAGAATAAAAATTAAAAGACAGCATGGAATACTGTATCCAGATTTCAATTATTAACTCAGGCGGAAGATCTTAACCTCAGAACAACCTTGACCCATAAAAGCTAAACAGAGACAAAAGACTAGAATCTACTGGACTCAGAGAGAGAGAGAAGAGCTACAAAACTCAAAAGAATTTCTCCAACACCCCGCAGCACCAGAAAGACAGATCTCGGGCAGCTGTTCTGTTCACACTGTTTCTCAAACAGATGTATCTCATGACACAAATGAGGATTTTTCCATGAAAAACTTTTACTCTGCTGCAACATTAAGACATAATTATTTGGTGGCACCTTAAGTTATGCAGATGTAAGATTTCCAAATCTAGATAGCCAATGCTATCATCACGGCTGGCACTTGCTAAAAGAAATGTCATTGTTGATAAAACTGCAATAGTTGATGATTTTGCCACTGATTTTTAAGACAAGATTAAATAGCTTTCTCCTTCTGCGGGGCTGGTTGGTCTCTTCACTGACATTCCTGCAGATGTGTATTCCTTTTTTCCGGCTTCCATGCCTCTCCACTGCTATCCCCACGCAAAGTGACTAGATGTGTTCTTTCTCATCCTACCGCTGCCATACTACCTCCTTCTCTGACTTAGAATCTCAGCATTTATGGTTTGTGGTGTTCATTCTGTAATTAATCACACACAATTTTTAACTACTCTCTCAGTTTATATATGTACATATTATCTCACCAATGAAATTCTGAGCTTCTCAAAGGCAAAGGCAATTTTTCTTCTTATATAACATACCCTATTATGATAGCACTCAAGACAGTCTTGCTGAATTTAATTTGTTGAAGAATAATAGAATCTCAAGCTTGAAGGGCATTTAAATGTCACCTAGGCCAATCATTCATCTGATGTTTGAATCACCAGACGGAAAGCCTACACAGTGAAGTTACTTCATAATAAAAGCTAAGCTACGGCACATGAGTACGCAGTGCAAGCTGACTACATCTAAATCACAGTATTAGTCCAGCTCAATTGATAATTATCCCTGTAACATAATAAAGATTCTACCTTCAAAGTATTTAAAAAGAAACAGAATCTCCATAGCAAGTATATCCAATAACTAGCCAGAATTACATTTGGTAAAAGAAGATAAGTATGATACAAATGGTAAAGAATTTGGGCAATTATTTTAGTTTAGTAAATTAATAAACTATCAATGTGATAGCATTCATCGGGCTTAGTGGGTAGGGCGCCGGCCCCATATACCGAGGGTGGTGGGTTCAAACCCAGCCCCAGCCAAACTGCAGCATTCATTTGAGATTAAGTTTTTAAAGTCACTCTCATGAAACTAATACATACAAGATCATGTCATGTCACACATCATTATTTGCTTTACTGAATATGAAGCTAAACACAGGATGGTAGAGTTAAAACCATATTCAGCCACAACCGTGTGACTGTTACTGGGCAAGTCACGCTGTCATAAGCAATTGTTAAACTGTAAAAATACATCAAAGGACTGTTTGGGGCAGACAACAGGCAGCAAGGACTGTAACCCCTGAGAGAAGGGAAACAAGCAGGGGACGCCCCACAATCACCTGAGGGAGGTACTTTCTTAACCGTGGGGCAGACAGCAGAATCCCAACACAGCCCAGTGATCCCCTGAACAAAATGAGTGAGTTTGAGAAAGCAGCGGCAGCTGGAATTTAAGGGAATTACACAGAAACACAGATGTCTATCTATCTTGAGACTCTGGCTAAATTCTAAGCTGTGCGCAAAGTATTCAGTCGCCATTGTTAATACTAGTCTTCATATGACACAGCTGAATACTTTCTGGACAGCCCTGGCATACAAAGAGTTTCAGTAAAATTACCCAAAACTATTAATAAAGCTCTTCTATGACTGGGAGATGTCTGGATTTCAATCATCCAGAATGAAGAAACTTGCTGAACACCCAGGCCATTCAACAGAGACCCCAGAAAAGCCATGCCTTAGGACTGGGGCTAACAGTCCTGGACAAAGCCCACTTTAAAGCCATGCCTTAGGACTGGGGCTAACAGTCCTGGACAAAGCCCACTTTAGACACACTGTAACAAGAAATCTATACAATAGCAACTAGAAATAAGTGAGTTTAGCAAGGCTGAAAAACACAAGATTAGCATGCAAAATTCAACTCCCACTTCTATAAACTAGCAATGAACCATCCGAAACTGACATTTTTAAAATTCCTTTTGCAACAGTATAAAAAATGTGAAGTATTTAAGGATTTCATATCCAAAGATATGAAAGATTTATATACAGAACAGTACAAAAACATGACAACAAAAAATAAAAACCAGGCAGCGCCTGTGGCTCAAAGGGGTAGGGCGCCGGCCCCATATTCCAGAGGTGGCAGGTTCAAATCCAGCCCCTGGCCAAAAACTGCAAAAAAAGAAGAAAGAAATAAACACCTAAATAAATAGAGAGATATCTTGTTTCACAGATCAGAAGACTCAATATTATCTAAATGTCAATTTTCTCCAAACTCATCTTTAGATCAAATACAAGCTCGATCCAAATCCCAGCAGTGCTGGGTACAGCAGCCTTTGCATGTGTGTAATGTGTATATGGACACTGACAAACTGATTAAAAAATTCATACAGAAATGTGAGGAACCCCACCACAACTTTGAAAAAGAACAAGCTGGAGGGCTAACCCTCTTCAAGAGTTATTACAAACCTACAATAATCAAGACAGTGTAATACTGGTATAAAAATAAACAGATCAATGGAATAAAATACAGAGTTGAGAAATAAAAGCAAGCATGCACAGAGAAAGGATAGTCTTTTAAACCATGATGCAAAAAACAATTTAATTTCCATATGCAAAAAAACAGACTCAGCTTCATGTCCGAGATCATAAACAAAAACTCAAAATGGACCACAGGGTTGATGAAGAGGCGTGAGGAAACTTTTATGGTTAATAGAAATATTCACTATGAATTCAATATTGATTATGCTTATGATTTCACAGGTGAGAATATTTATCAAAACTTGTCAAATTGTATGTTTTAAATATTTATGACTTTCTTGTATGCTCTCAGAAAAACTGTTATAAAAAATAAACATCGAGGCTGAGCTTACTTCTAGGTAAATTAGGGAAAGTTATTTGCTCTATTCTTGTAACTTTCCTCTAATTTGATATGATTTCAAAATTAAAAGGTCATGATGGAATATTCTGAACAACTTTATATCAGTAAGTTTGAAATTTTAGATGAAATGGACAATTTCTAGGGAAAAAATTATCTAGAATGACATAAGAAAATAAAAAAATATAGTATGTCAAATAGTAAAAAAATACAATCCATAATTTAAAATCTTCCTAATAAAGAAAACTCCAGAACAGATGTCTACCAGTAAATTCTACCAAACATTAGAAAAAACAAATGTCAGTTTAATACAAAATCTTCCAGAGAATAGAAGAAATGACAATATTCCTCAACCCACTGTATGAGGTCAGTGTAATTTTGATATCAAAACCAATCAAAGGCATTAAGAAAAAAAAGAAAAATACAGGATAATCTTACTCATAAATGCAGATGCAAAATCCCTAAACTAAATATTAGCAAGCCAAATCCAACAATTTTAATAAGGATAACACATCACAACCAAGTTGGGTTTATTCCAGAAGTATAATATTAGTTTGGTGTTTGAATAAGAAAAATCAACAGATGCAGAAAATACCTGATAGAATCCAATATCTTCTCACAATTTAGAGAAGAAAAAAAAAGCAAAAAAGCCCCCAAAATACAAACATACAAGCAAAAACCCAGAATTCAGCAAATTAGGGATAGAAGTTAACTTCTTTACTTAGATAAGAAAGCTATTATAAAAATATAGGTAAATCTATCAGAATAACGTAGGATAACTTGTTCTTCTAGACATAAGATTTAGTCTAAAATTGCAGCAAATAAGTTTAGTATTAGCAGAAAGACAGAAACTGACCAATGTATAAAAATAGATTCCAAACAAGTCTGTTCCTAAACGGTTCTTTATTTATGACAAAGCGGGCAACGCAGAGCAGCGAGGTTTAAAAGCGCCAAATGCCAAACCGGCATCAATGTAGGGCAAAAATCTATTAGTGCAGATATAATGTGAAAGGCAAAGCAATAAAAGTTTCCAGGACGTAGAAAAATATCTTCATGTTTTTGCAGTAGAAAAAGTTCTCTTAAACAGGATACCAAAATGACCAATCATAAGGGAAAAGACGTGATAAACCGGACAAAATTAGAACTAAGAACTTCAGTTTTTCAAAAGACAAAATTAAGAGAGGAAAGAAGCAAGCCACAAAGTAGGGGAAAATATCTGCCACACACATAAGGAAAAGCTCTGGTACACATCCAAAGTGCACAAAGAACTCACACAAGTCAGTACGGAAAAGGGAACTCGATAAAGAAGGAAAAAACATGGGAAGAGACCCCAACGGACAATACACAAAAGAAAAAGGCTAATGAGCCAAATGACATTATGAAAGTACTGAATCTCATTAGTAAACAAATTAAAACCACAATGAAATACCACTGTACAATCACCAGAAAGGCCCAAATTAAAAACACTGCTAATATACTGCTGCAGATGAAATGCAATGGTATATGATACAACCAATTTGGAAAACTGCTGGACAATGTCCAGTAGAATAAAATATATACCTACCCTGTGAGCCAGTAATTCCACTTGGGTATATATCTCAGAGAAGTGAGTATATGTGTCCACCAAAAGACCAGTACAAAATACACAACAGAGTTAGTCATAAAGCCCCAAACTGGGAACAACGGAAATGTCTATCAACAGAAGAGTGTGTAGGTAAGAGTGTGTAGGTGCACACATACACACAGAACCTCATAGTTCGCCACCTCCCTACACTAACCCTTAAGTTGACTAATTTGCACAGACCAGATGATGTACATATCAGTACAGTAGCCCTAGTTCCTTCTTTTGACCACTTCCATGTGTTGACCCGTTTCTTACAGTCCCCTGGGTGGTCAACTTACAGAAGTTCTACTGAATACGTATGCGTGTGTGTGTGTGTGGGGGGGGTTGTATATTCACACAGTGGCAAACTACAAGGCAATAAAAAAAGTCCAAAATACTGACACATATAACAACATAGATGAATCTCACAAGTGGAAAAATTTAGACAAAAAAAGATACACATTTTTTATTACATTTACATGAAGTTCAAAACTAGGCAAAATTATATCATAGTTTTAGAACTATCACTGCAATGTTGGAAGTCACAGTAGTAATCTTTGGAAAAGAAAGATGAGTTGGTGACTAGAATGGGGCCTCAGGGTGGCTTCCCGGAATCTTCTGTATCTTGACGAGGGGTAACAGCCACATGGAGTTTGCTTTGTGATAATTCATTGAGCTGCAAGATTATTTTTTGCTCACTTTTCTTGTGTAATACCATGTAATACAAAGTTTAAATACAAAGAAATAGCACCATAAGATTATTACCCAGAATATAGTGTGTATGCTATTCATTTAAATCACAACTTGGGACCCAATTCTATTCTTCAGGTTCCTGCAGGACAAGCCCTGAAGTGTGGGCAGCCAAACCACACACAGTCCAAGAGGAACCAGTCCCATTAAATACAAAATCAGCCACATCCACTTGAGGAAAACTCGGTAACATCCTATCTCAAGACTAAGGGTGGCAGAGATTTCAACATGAGATTCTACATTTCTTGCCTCATAATAAAGAGGGACAGAAAAAATTATTCCCAGTGCAGGAACAGTTAGGCCTTCCCAGAGAGTTGGCCCACATGTAGCCTGGGAAGCCCTGGTCCTCGTGTCCTGAGCTCAGTGGAGAGCTCACTGATGAGCACATGGAAGCTGTGTGTCCTCAGAGACACCAGCACTAGTACTGGAGATGTAATTCCTACATGCAGAATGGGGCTTACCTGCAGCCTTCCCTGAGAATGTCTCTGTTGCCTGCTTTCTTTATTTATTAAACATTTTATTCTGTGTGCCACACGTTTGACCGATAATACAGTGAGGATCAAAAGAGACATGGTTTCAGCCCAATAGTTTAAGGGACCAACACTCAAATACACAGTATAATTGTAAATAGTGGAAAACACTATTTAGGAACGACAAGGGGTATTATGATAGAGAATGAAGGGAGGAGGCCTGTCATATGCTTTGAACTTTGAGTCTACTCAGCCAGAGACTCATTTTCTTATTCCTCGGAGCTGGCTTTCAACTACCTGAAGCAATGGCCCAAAATAGTTCTTTTCTAGATAGGACAAAATATCTTAAGAACAATCATTTGCCATGGACTGCATATTGCCTTAGTTACTTTATCCAAAATGCTCTTAAGAACTGCCTTTTTGGTTGTTGCAGTGACTGGGTGAGTGGGTGTAGGATGGCAGCTAGCTCCGGCGGCCTTTCAGACCAGAGATGCCAGATGTGTAGATCACGGATCACAGGGAAGAACTTCACTGCCTGTGAACTGCCTGACTTCTGGATGTCATGGCGACCAGAGAGGCAGGCAGGTGAAAAGACGTTATAATTACTTGAGGCTAGAACTCAACTCCATTTTACATTTAAACATGAAGAATGGCCAATTCTGCATACAATGAATTTTCCAGTACCAAATGATTAATACAACACATCTACATCACTTTGTTTTTGTACCCGTGGCATTTATTTTTTATTTATTCTTTTTCTTTACAGACAGAGTCTCACTTTATTGCCCTTGGTAGAGTGCCGTGGCGTCACAGCCCACAGCAACCTCCAGCTCCTGGGCTTAGGCAATTCTCTTGCTTCTGCCTTCCAAGTAGCTGAGACTACAAGTGCCTGCCACAGTGCTCAGATATTTTTTGTTGCAGTTTGGCTGGGGCCAGGTTCAAACCCACCACCCATGGTGTATGGGGCCAGAGCCCTACCTACTGAGCCACAAGGCCCCAACCGTGTACTTGTTGGCATTCACAGAGATTTATATACTAGCATAAACACTTCACTGCTTGGTTAACAATTTGCATAGTAATACCTGCGCATTTCCATATCAGCATACCTATTTCACTATAAATTACTTTTGTTTCTTCTTTATATTGCATTTGCTGTAGTATACTGATAAAAAATATGTATGGGTTGGTTAGAGTGTCTCTGAATTTTATTTCAGGATAGCAAAGAAGACTTTATAAAATCCTGGTCATAGGTGTCACTATTAGACTTTAGGGTTTAGGAACATAGGTCAGGTTCTGTGTCCCACAGACATTGAGATCCTTAAGGACACAGGTCTTACTTTATCTTTCCCTTGGTATCTGTTATAGGAGCTAAAGTACATGCTAAATATTTGTTGATTCATGAAAGCACACAGGAAAGACAAAGTTCTCTGACCTCATATCTGTCAGGACTACAAGTACTACTCAATGAACCGTAGGAAACGTGCCTGTTCAAGCCCTGAAGAAAATTAGTTTCCCTATGATCGATTACAACATTACAATGAGATGATTGTAACTGACTGAGTTTTCTTTAAGGTAAATAAATAAGGTTACAAATTACCTAATACAGAGTAAAATTTTCTTAAAATTCCAAAATGCTTAAGGGCAAGAACAAAGGGCATATTTAAGTATTTCTGCCACTGGTCCTCTTCTAGTATCCCCTTCTCAATGAATCATCATGTCGCCAATTTTAAAACCCAAAAACCTAGTCATAGTTGACATCTTCCTTATTATCCCCAAGCAATCAATCAAAAATTTACTTCCTAAACATTGTTCTAACCCCATCACACTGGTCCAAGTTACTATCATCTCTGATGGGACAGAATAGAGCCTTGTGACTGGTCTATGAGAACCCCATATCCATTCTCTCTGTTTTTCTTTTTCTTTCTGTTTTTTTTTTTTTTTTTTGAGACAGAGTCTCACTATGTCGCCCTTGGTTGAGTGGCATGGCATCACTGCTCCCAGCAACCTCCAACTCTTGAGCTTAAGAAATTCTCTTGCCTCGGCCTGCCCAAGTGGCTGGGACCACAGGTGCCTGCCACAATGCCTTGCCATTTTTTAGTTGCAGTTGTCATTATTGGTCAGCCTTCCTGGGCAGGGCTCGAAGCCGCCAGCCTCAGTGCACACATCTGGTGTCATCCTATGGGCTACAGGAGCTCAGCCATTCATAGTCCTTCTCTCTCCAATCAATTCTTATAATAACTCTACAAGGTCAGTATGATTATCATCATTTTGGAGATGAAAAAACTGAAACAGAGATTCAGAAATTTTCAAATTTAAAAGGAACTAGAAATTAAACCCAGATTTGCTTACTCTAGTGCTCTTTGTACTTCACCAAGGTGTATCCCATCCTTAATTACCCTAGGACCATTATTCTGAGTCTCAATCATTCGCCTTGTTATGCTTTGGCAAATGGAAACAAAGATACAGGAGACTTACTTATACAGGTAATGACATATAATTCATTCGTAATAATGTAATGTGTATTCTGTAGTATACTCTGCAAATCTCTGATATCCTCCGGTGGACCTATGCCTCTTTAATCTAAAAAGCCTTTTGGTTAAAGGTTATAGCTGGGTTTCAATTAAGTGAGGGTCTGCTATTATTTGCTAAGAATGATAATGATGATTCCAAGAATAAGTCAGCATCTATTTTTAAAAGGACTTAAAATAAATCTGTGATTTTTCTTTTCATTACGTTGCTTAATTAACCTAATAAGATACTAAGCTACACAAAAATGTTAATAGAATAAATGAAGCTATTATGAACAAGAAAAAGGTTGGGCTCACTACTGGAAGAATATGTAATATATAATAAGGACAATTAACACAAAAATAATGTGGGGGACACAGGCTAGACTGCCTACAACTAAATTAAGAGATAACATTAAACACAGACGAAAAACCAGAAAGTCTACGAATGATTCACAAGTGGTGACATAAGAATGCAGGTGAACTGACTTACAAAGGTGCGACGGCTGCATTATAAATAGCATAGGCACTGTGAGAGTTGCTAGGAGACCAGTTCATTTATCTATTCTTTCTTCAAGTAGGAATGGTAGAAATATTAAGGTGGGCACCAGTGAGTTCCACTTTACTTCCAGAGAAACAGCTTTCCCTCAGTCCTCTCTTCCCATACTCCAAAAGCACAGAAACGTGATTAGTTTTAAAGTATTAAACCTGGCACATATATTTCAACAGCTGACAACTGCGTTCTTTCTTTCTTTCTTTCTTTTTTTTTTTAAGGCAAGACAGATAAAATCTAACAAGAGTATCTCTGCTTTGTTTGTTACTTGGGAAAATAATATAAATCCTAGCTATAAATGTTTTTGGTGAGGGAATTATTTGGAAGAATAATGCTAATCCTTAAAACAATTATAGGAAAAGAGGCAATAACAATAAACCTTTATTCATAAATGTATCAAATAAGCAACAATGTGAAGAAATTTATTGAGAGCTGAAATCACTGGAAATATCAGGTAAGAAATTTATTTTAAAATTCTGCACTCTCAGAAACTTCTCTAAATGTTAAAAAACAAGACTACGTAAGATGAACTTCATACCATAGGGTTTTTCTTCTGTCACTTTCCCCGTAGAATCTAGCGTGTCCGTAGCTTTCCCCAGCTCTCCAATGGCGATATACCGCTAGAGGAAGAGAAACGGAGAAAAGTGGGTCACAAGGTAAAGAAAAGCTGTAATGCATTCTCAGAATGCACGTATAGAATTCTATGTGCAGCATTTAACTATTACTACCAACTCAACACAAAATGAAGGCAAAAATAACAGATGACTATTTCATTAGTTTGGTTTTGATATGTGGGAAGCAACTGTATAAGCTGAGGAACATTCACAAACTTCCCACACCAGCCAACCTGAGAACGAAAAACATGATTTTATGGGTAATTATGACTGTTGTCACTGCAAACAAATTTCTACAACCATTTTTATACTGGGAAGTTTGTTTTTAAGAAAATTTTTCAAATATATCCATGAGTAGATAGGACGGTAAAATAAACCATGACATGGCCATCACAAGATTCAATAATTTTCCTACATAAACAATTAATTTTAAGTTGATTTATTATTGTTTATATGAAACACTGAGACAAATCTTAGCAAAAGCTAAATATGTAGAAAGTGAGCAAAACTAGTATAGGAAAGGTAGTGCCTGTAACAATTACATACGTTTTCTTAATAAAGAAAAATTGATACTTAAGCTCTCTAAAAGGAAAAAAACGTCCCTTTAAGAACTGATCATTACTCACAAGAGAAGAATTAGATCATTATCATTTAGCCGAGGACTATCTTCTCATCTTTAGGGCACAGTTGTAGTACATATTCTTTTCACTACTCTCTATGGTCAAGTTCAAGTTTTGTTTGGAGCATCACACAAAATAATGAGAAAAGTGCAAGGACTGTATTTCCCACTGAAAAGAATCTGTATTTATGTGAGTATCTTTAACAGAGAAAGCTCAAAGCACTTTGAAGAAATGTATGCTTATTAATGACAAACTTATTATGCAAGACAAAATAGAGGAAAATATTAAAACTTCAAAATCCCATAAACATGCAGACATTTTAGCCTATGGGTCTTTGATGAAATCAACTTCATATTATAAAGCTCATATTTTCTTTTTCATAAACACAGTAGGGTATGCACCGATGCATTTGCATTAACTTAAGTTTTGTGGAAACTGACAAAAATTAGTTTCTTGTAACTAAATATTGCTTCCTACCATCTGAGACACTGGCTTCCCTATTTTGGAGCAATCAACTTTGATTAAGCAAATCATGGGGAGAAAAACACACAGCAGGTCAAATGAGTAGGGCTGGAACTCTGATTCCACCACATCTGGCCAAGTAGGGTTAAGCTAGTCTTTCCTGCTGGAGCTTCATTTCCTTATCTTACAATGCTGAAAATAATAGTACCTCATAAGAAGAAGCAAAGACTTAGAGCAATAATATCTAAGCCTGGTAAGCAGAAGGTAACAGTATCATCATCATTATTATTATTTTTTTTTTAAAGAAAAGAAGATGCAGAATGATTCACAGTAAAAGTAGTCAGAGTGAGTTCCCATAAAGAAAAGTAAAGTTCCCTGTGATCTTTTGCCTAAAAAGTCTGTCTAGGTGCATAAGATAAACACAGTGCAATCCTGGATACTGTGCCTTGAATGTATGTGCACTATTCTGCTATACAATGAGTTTGAATCAGGAGCCTTAATATGTTTTTTAAGCATGTAATGCCAATTCTAGTCTCTGGACTCCGGGAGTCTTGTGCCTTGGCACATGCTACTTCCCTAGTCTTGTGCGCCCTCTCCTCTCTAAGGATCAAACCGAATTCATCTTTCAAAGCCACCTTGTTAATCCATCCCAAATATCAATCACCGGTTAATCCTCCCTATCTCCCAATTACCCACTTCCTCAGGTGTTCAATACAAATTTTATAGGTAAAAAGAATGAAGGCCTATGTCAAATCCATAAATTCAATCATGTTTCTTAAGGGCTGTGAATGTACAAAGTATTCTCCTAGGTGCTCATGAGAGGTACACAGTGCCTGTCTCTGGGAGGTTACAGTGTAGCGGGGTAAGGCACCAGGAAAGACAGGCTCAGTCCCCTGCAGAGGGGACTGACTACGTACAATGACAGTAACAGACACACAGACACATCTGGTTTAACTTACTGAGCTCTCATACACATACCACACTGCTTAGCACGTGATTATCTATAAATGTTCCCTGTTTTCCAAGTATATTTTATTGATCCCTACTTCCCCCAATACAGTCTGTTAGCTGGATTCTGCCTTGTTCTTCCACTCTGTTCCTTACTAGGTGGAGACACAGTAGCAGCTTAATAAAAAGTTGACAGAATTATGCATATGCTGGAGAAGTTCCTATGGGTGCAAGTCTTCATATTTTGCCACAGTTTTCACATCTAGATTGTATCTGCTAAATCTTAAACTATTCCAGGTTCTGCAGTTATGCTGTATCTAGCTGTATGCTGGATTCTTTTCAGGGGAGACAATATCAAATCAATAGTTATCAAACATTTTGATATCAGAACCCTTATACCCATTTAAAACTTACTGAGAAAACTTAGCACAAACTTCTTAAAAATATGGTGTGATACGCATATACACATATGTATGTATATATACTGTATTAGAAATTAAAGCTGAAAAATGCTTAAAACACTAATACCCATGCACATATTTCATTAGCCACCAGAGCATCATGTTACTGCACATCTGGTAACATCTGAAAAGCTCTGTGTATTTATGAGACTGCAAATAGAAAAGGCAAATTTATGAAAATAGTTTTCATTTCAATAGATCCCCTGAAAGAGCCTCAGAAGTCTGACCACAACTCGTGAACCGACAATTTACATCTTACCTTTCTCCTACCTTTCCTTTGTCCTGGCATTCAGTATTCTCCACTTCTACGCAATTATCCACAAACTACTTAGAAAAACCCACACACACAGCTATGCCTTAGCTCAGCGGTTCTCAACCTGCGGATCGCAACCCACAGAAACTGTATTAAAGGGCCGCGGCCTTAGGAAGGTTGAGAACCACTGCCTTAGCTGAAATAAAGCCTCACCATGAAAAAGATCTGGGAAAGCAAAAAAAAAAAGACAACCCTACCATTTCATCTTACAGAGTCTGAAGTTCTTTTCACTGACCTACATTCTACACAGAGATGGTCTTTAGAGTTGCTTTCTCTCCAGGATGTGTCACTGGGAATTGTAAATTCTATCACTGCATTCATTACAACATGATTCCATTACAACAGCACAGAATTTTCCATTGACGTGTGTGCTCTTGGGGACTCACGGTTTCTCACTGATACTACCCTCCTCCCTGCCTTACTCATCTTCAAGTTCCCCGAACCCTACAGCAGATATTAGCTAGACATCTCTAGGAGCAAATCTACTATTGGACTCTTGAAGAGGAAAAAAAATGTTTATATTACAGAAGTACATACAATCGTTTCTATCTCAAGTTAGCAACTGCTTTGAGATTTGACTTTGAAAGCTTGCGATTCAGAGTTTCAAAAACAAGCAAACAAAATCATTTTATTTAGGATAAGAACATGTTTTTTGTTTCTACTCCTTATCTTAAACATTGTTATTGTTATTAAATTTCAGGCCTTTTTAATTCTGTGAAGGCAGAAAGTGGAAAACTAATAAACATGTATATGTAAAAATAAAAAAAGAACATGTTTTTTAAAACTACCAAACCAAAAACGTAGCTTTGAATGACTTCATTAAGGAATAGCTCTTTACAGTTCATAGGTATAAAAAGCCCTTCAAAAACTTTAATATAACACTTATGAAATATGTAAATATTAATAGAGTACATAGAAAAGGTACAAATTGGACTGGTTGCTGGAGAAAATTGATCAGAAACCCTGAAATCTTAAAGAGCTGGCTAAGTTTTGAGTAACATTTCAGAGTTTCATGACTGGTTAACCTAAAAATGTTACTGTGTTCTTGGGTAAGACCATATCTTTTTGACCACATCTAGGGTGGGAAACTTTGTGCACCACAGTGACAACACTTGTTCAATTGCTAGAAGTGAATTCAAAGCCGCTTTTCTGGCTTCTCCAGAACGTACCACTACACTTTACTGCCACACAGTTAAGGGCAGCTCCTTACAGTTCCAGATACAGTTATATCTGGAAAATGCTAGTCAGATTCTTCAAGTTTTCATAATATTAATAGTCCATCCATTCATCTAGTTTCTAAAGCATTTATAGGGCAACCAATTTTAATCAGTAACATAGAAAGCTAATAAAGATTGTACTCCAAAACTTCATCAAAATCTGTTGCTTCAAAGTACAACATCTGCTATCCGGATCTGCTTTTGCAGAAGGTTCCCAGCAAGTGTAATTAGGGAAGACAGTAGAGGGACACCCACCTTCCTCTAGGTGATGTACATTCTATGTTTAGATTAGTTTAGGCCAAAGGAACACATAGTCTGACCTCTCCGATCATTTTGCCTAAGTTGTATTTTACATTGATCCACTTGTACATCTGTTGTGAACCTTTTTTTCAGAACCACCATCTGTCTACCCCTTAGTGTAGGAATTTTTTTCCTGACTTTAATGCCTAGAGAAACTCTGTCTTTCCCTTAAAGAATGAGAGTGTTTTCTCTTTCTGATTAGTGTTATATTTGCCTATACCACCAGAAATTACAGATAGGAATGAAAGAATTGAAAATTAACTGTATTCAAGATTTCCAGCAGAACTTGTTTGGGTAAAATTAATTTCAGGTATCTACCAAGCAGGTGGTAGAAAGCGCCAACAGACTTAGAACTCATGGGGGAGGTCTGGGGAGTGCAGCTTTCTCAGGAATAGTACTAACAATATTTGTTGAGCAATTTCTATAAGGCACTGTATAGAAAAATGTATATGCTTTTTACACATATTATACACATAATCCCAAAACAGCATGCAGTGAAAAACAAAATGACACAGGAAAAACAGTACTGGCAGAACAAAGCTTCCTATGAGGCAGGAGAGCAGGATGAGGGAGAATACAGGGGAGGACTGTTTTCTTAACTCTTATCCTGACCTGAACGGGAGGGAATCCAAAACAAGAGCTGGGTCTGACTACCGTCTGTCCTTCCCAGATGGTAACAAAATGAACTGATGGCCTAAGATTTTATGGAAAAGGCCAGCAATCCATCCATTAATTGACAGTGGTTGTATGAAATGGCAGGATGCTGAAAGGATCCTGAGGATGGTTGTGGATTCAGCAGGAAGGAATGTCAGGCCATGCTCACTCAGCGACTGAACAGTCTCAGCTTAGCGCTGGCTAGTGACGGAAGGGTGGATTATACTATGGCTGCAACATGGACACTGTGTATCTGCCAACTAAATATTCCTACTCTGGAGGTGACTCCACCCTAACAAACTACAAGTTTAATTTTTCTAGTAAAACTGTGATGCAAATAAAAAAATTCATCTCTAAAAACAGGAAGTAGAGAAAGTAGGAAACATTAGGCCTAGGCCAAGTTAAGAGGCTGCAGCCACCAATTTTTTTTTTATGAAATAGAAGGAAAAATATCAAGAATATCTCATCCACGGTGTTGAAGATGTTTGATGAAAATTTTGCTTTTTATACAAGTATGTATGTACAGGATTATGACGTAAAATAAATTTCTGAACATGGGTCTTAGTCAAAAAATTTTGAAAATCACTGTTTAAAATGATCCCAGAGATTCCTTTCAGTGCCAAAAACAAAAATACAAACAAACAAAAAAACTTTCCAAAAAATGTTCATTAACAGGTTTTAAATATTTTTGATAAAACTGTAATCTTCAACATACCTAACGGTAAACTTTAATGATGTAATTCTTTCAACACATATGTAAAATTGAAAAGATAAGAAACAAAAAAGCTACCAAGACAATGACGCCTATTTTTGAAATGTGAAACAAAAAAGAACTAGGTTTCTGTGACAAGATGCACCTGGGATCTGTGATTTCTGTTAGAGTCACAGGAGGAGCAGTGATTTCACTGTCAACACTCAGCTCTCCTACAGTAATAGGAGGAGTAGCGATTTCAATGTCAACATTCAGCTCTCCTACAGTCACAGGCGGAGCAGCCATTTCACTGTGTAACATTCAGGTCTCCTACAGTCACAGAAGGAGCAGTGATTTCATTGAGTAACATTCAGCTGTCCTACAGTCACAGGGGGAGCAGCGATTTCACTGTCAACATTCGCTCTCCTACAGCCACAGGAGGAGCAGTAATTTCACTGTGTATCATTCGGCTCTCCAACAGTCACAGGAGGTGCAGCGATTTCACTTGTAACATTCAGCTGTCCTACAGTCACAGGAGGAGCAGCGATTTCACTGTCAACATTCAGCTCTCCTACAGTCACAGGAGCAGTGATTTCAGTGTGTTTCATTCAGCTCTCCTACAGTGACAGGAGCAGTGATTTCAGTGTGTTTCATTCAGCTCTCCTACAGTCACAGGAGGAGCAGCGATTTCAATGTCAACATTCAGCTCTCCTACAGTAACAGGAGGAGCAGCGATTTCACTGTCAAACATTTAGCTCTCCTACAATAATAGCAGGAGCAGCGATTTCAATGTCAACATTCAGCTCTCCTACAGTCACAGGAGCAGCAGCGATTTCACTGTGTAACATTCAGCTCTCCTACAGTCACAGGAGGAGCAGTGATTTCACTGTCAACATTCAGCTCTCCTACAGTCACAGGAGGAGCAGCGATTTCACTCTGTAACATTCAGCTCTCCTAGCTGAACAGTAAAATGGCTTCAGACAGACAAAACTGACGCCAGAGTCAATGATGCATTTACACATTTATTTAGAATATTTCTGAAAATAAGCCTAGAATTTATAAGCAAAACTTTTCTTTTTTTTTTTGTATATAAAAAATGATTTATTATAAGAAATTGATTCATATGATTATGAAGGCTGAGAAGTCCCAAGTTCTGCCAGTTCTGCAACCTGGAGATGCAGGAAAGCCAGTGGCGAAACTCAGTCTGAGTCTAAAACACTTGAGAACCAGGGAAGAAGATATAAATCTCTCTCCAGGGCAAGAGAAGATGAGATGCCCCAGCTCGACAGTGAGGCAGGACAAGAGGGGCAAATTCCTCCTTGTCCCTACAAGTAAAACTTTTCAATAATATATGACAGGTGTCCAGAAAGTGCCCAGCCATATACGATAAAAAATAGTATTAACCTTGGCTGGATACTTTCCTGATAGTCCTGGTAGTAAAATTATATGTATATGTATGTGTGTGTGTGTGTGTGTGTGCGTATATATATATATATAGTTGTGTTTGTGGTTTGGGGACAGGGGTGAATAATGACTATTTCAATGAACTCAACATACTTTATCTTGTGGGTACGCCCAAACAAATTCCTTATTGTAAACGTATCTCTTTTTATTATTAACATGAAAGTGACTTGTCTGTTGTAAAGATTTTAGAAAATACCAAATATTGTGAAAAAGAAAATAAAAATCATCCATAATCCAAAGTTAAAGTAATCACTGATTGCTCATATTTTGGGAGTTAAGAAACAAATATTAAGCAACTGGCAAAAATCTGTATCACTGGTGGTACCCATGGCTCAGTGGGGTAGGGCACCAGCCACATACACTGAAGCTGGCGGGTTAGAATCCGGCCTGGGCCAGATAGAGCAACAATGAGACCTGCAACAGAAAAATAGCCTTGTGTTGTGGTGGGCGCCTGTAGTCCCAGCTTCTTGGCAGGCTGAGGCAAGAGAATCGCTTAAGCCCAAGAGTTTGAGGTTGCTGTAAGCTGTGACACCACAACACTCTACCAAGGGCAACCACTTGAGACTCTGTCTCAAAAAAAAATCTGTATCAGAAACAGATTCTAAACTATGTTAGTATTTAAGTACGAGGTATAAATTTACTGGGAAACTGTCAAACGCCTCCATTCTAACACAATTTTTATATCCTGTGGTTTTTTTCAACACCAATATTTTCAAGATTGCAGAGTAAGTCACACTGAAATTTTTCATTTAGCTAAGGCACTAAGATCCCTTCCAACTGAATGGCATATATTTTTATGCCAGTTGATAACTAAAATGGGATATCACAGGCAATATGTTCCCCAGGGATTTTTATTTTAAGAAAAGCTTACTTAGACCACTGCTACTTAAGTGTGGTCCAGAAGCCAGTATCTATAACGATGTCAGAAAATAAGGTTATTTATAAACTTATTTAGCAATTTTACATTACCATAATATATTAATTCTATTTTACAAAAGTCCATCAGTCTGCAATGAAGTGGAATTTTTAAAAATGATCTTTGACCACAGATTTTTTTTTTTTTTGGAGACATAGTCTCACTATGTCACCCTCAGTAGAGTGCCGTAGCGTCACAGCTCACAGCAACCTCAAACTCCTGGGCTTAAAAGATTCTCTTGCCTCAGTCTCCCAAGTAGCTGGGACCACAGGCACCTGCCACAATGTCTGGCTATTTTTTTGTTGCAGTTGTCATTGTTGTTTAGCTAGCCTGGGTCCAGATTTGAACCCCCTAGCCTCAGTGCATGTGGCCAGCACCATAATCACTGTGCTACAGGCACTGAGCCTGACCACAGATTTTTTTATTTTTTATTTTTGAGACAGAGTCTCACGCTGACACCTTGGGTAGAGTGCCGTGGCATCACAGCTCACAGAAACCTCAAATCTTGGGTTTAAGCAATTCTCTTCTCTCAGCCTCCCAGGTAGCTGGGACTATAGGCACCCGCCACAACTCCAGGCATTTTGTTGTTGTTGTTGCAGTTGTCATTGTTGTTTAGCAGACCCAGGCTGGGTTCAAACCTGCCAGCCTTGGTGTTTGTGGCCAGCACCCAACCCACTGAACGAGGCACACCACCACCACAGATTTTTTTAAAGAAACATATTAGAGAAATCACTTTATCAACTATTTATATCACATTTAGAGCAAAGGTTTTACAACAAATAAATAGTCCAGGAATTTGATGAAATTTCTCTCTACCTCCTGGCATATTAACTTTCCTTCCAAGAGCATTTTAAGTGGCTCTTACACCCACCTACTATTATAACCAGCACCTAATTGCTAATTAGAATACAGATATTCTTATCTTTCTTAGAGTTGGAAAACACCTTAATCATTTTTTCTAAGGAAAACCTGAGAGGCCCAAGGAAGTCAACTACTTTGACACCTTGACTTTGGCAATTGCTCCTTCCACCACACTGAATGACTAATGCAGTCTCCACAGGTTTCCAGCCTCTCCCCCCTCCAAATAACTCTTCCTCTCTCTATCAAGTGCCTCACAAAAGTGCTTTTTGAGGCTACTCTCTTAGATGAACAGTATATTTTAACATCTTAAAGAGGCCCAATTCTGTTTCTTAATAAACATTTTGTAACCACTGAATAAAGCATCTTTTTTGCTAAAAAGCACAAGGTTTAGAAAATGCGATTGTTCTATAAAAATTTCAGGGTTTAAAATAATCTGCCACAAGAATTTATGACCTCTAAGTTCCCTTTCATTTAAGAAATGTGATTATATTTTTAAAATCTAAATACAGTAGAACCTTCATAGTTGTCCACCTCCCTACACTGACCACCTCCTTAAGTTGACCTGATTTTCATAGTCTGGACATGGAGCACATGCACGTTCTCAGGACAGTAGGCCTAGTTCCTTATGTTGACCACCTCCATATGTTGACCAGTTTCAGTCCCTGGTCAACTTACAAAGGTTCTACTGTATAATTTTCTGAAATTATGGGCACCACAGACTC
The DNA here is from genome assembly GCA_963574655.1 of Perodicticus potto. NCBI lineage: Eukaryota > Metazoa > Chordata > Mammalia > Primates > Lorisidae > Perodicticus > Perodicticus potto. Next base: position 37,656 of record CAUYRH010021428.1, on the reverse strand, counting down.
TCTGCTTCTTTTTGTGTTTCCATTAAGAATTTCCAATGTACAGTCTCAGTATTTTGAATCTCAGATACCGTGTCTATAGAGACTGTGATTAATACTCAGGAAAGACACTCATTTATGCAATTTACTCAGTTTATTTTTTAATTGATAAAATCCAATTAAAACATGCAGGTCATTAAGAAAAACATTAAAGAAAAATAGAACTATTTCAATATTCTTACCTTGGACCCTGACAACATACTGGTCAACATTTTTGTTCCCCTTCCAATTCCAACCACTACAAATTAAAGAAAGAAATATTATAACACTCTCATGAAAACTAGATTTTTATAATAGCCACATATTTTGATCATAATTTCCTGGCTTATGTGAAATTGAAACATGTACTTATTTAGCATAATTTGAGGGCTCCTGTTACTCCAATCAGTTGAACTTGTCATGCAACTCTAAAATGTTGTCAAGAAATTCTAAAGAGGAGATGGAAGAGACTTTTTTTCATATTCTTAAAGTATAAGTAAAAACCTCAACCCAGCCAAATTAGAAAATGAAGTTTTAGAACAATCTCAAAGTACTCACTGGAATTTTGTATGAGGACCAGTGAAAAATAAGTGGTACAATTAACCATGTTCAAATGGTATGATGAAGTCTTTTGATAGAATTCATTATTAAACAAAGAAAAAGCTATCATCAGTGCTAATGAACCATTTAAAGATGATTAGTGCCCAGCAATATACAGTCAAGAAAAGAGAAACATAACAAATCAACCTAACACAAAGAAGAATATAAGGTAAAATGAGGGCCTGGAGAATGTATGCTGACATAGGCCAAATATAAAATACAAAAGCCCACCTTTCTCTTTAGTTTCTAACATTATTGATCCTTACAGGTGAGATGGAGAAGATTTAATCAATTCTTCACTTAATAGCAGACAAATTTTTAAGAAATGAAGTATTTATCATCAACAGATACTATTGTGTACAAGAGTATGATACAACCACCACAATTCAGAATTACAAGAGGAAACAAGGAGAAATGCTTGGCAAACAAAAAATTACCATCAATGTTGACAGCAGACATCATTCGGTGAGTTTACTATGTATCAGGTCCCACTCTAAATGCTTTCCACTCATTATCTCACTCAATCCTTATAATAACCCTGGAAGGTAATGTAATTATACTATTTTTACAGATGAGGAAACTGAGGCACAGAGACTGAGAATGCTGCCCAGCACCTTACAACCAGTATATGGTAGAGGTGAATTCAAACCAAACTGTGTAACAGCAGACCCCCACCCCTTGCCACCTGACTCACCTAGGCTTTTTTCCCACAGCCTATACCACTGCAAACATTACTATCCAACATCCTATGCCTTCCCCTTCCAATTCACACCATTTCCTAACCATTTCTGAAACCTTATTTTGCACACTACAAAGCTCCCCCAAAATCCTTAAGAGTCCCAATGCCTACAAAACCAACTTGTTAGAAGAGTATTCACAGTTCAAGTCCCCATTCACTCACGTCTCTTACAAACCCCTCTAAACATCTGTAACACTCATCCATATTGATCCTTTATCTCTAAATATAGTCATATTGGTTCAAGGACTATGATAAAAAACTGTCTGCTCTCAGCATCCTCTGAAGAGCACAACACTCTCCAAGTGATAGAATTTGTTGATACTGTTGTTGCTGAAGCAAAACTTTGTATAATTTTAACAAGGACTCAATGCAATTTGATTCTATTTAAATAAATGCCCAATCAATATTTTGTGAACTGCTATTATGCAAATAATCTCAAGAGGAATACTTCTGATGAGATAAAGAAGTCTGGGACACATTCTTGCCTTTGGAATAGCTTATATAAAGTATCTCAAGAATGGAAGAAAAAGTATCCAATGTACTCAGCCCTACTATGAAGCTAATTTATAGCTTTCATATGAAGGCTATAACCCAACGACAGCACAAGAATATGGGGAAAGGGGCAAGGGAGGGGAGGGGAGGGGTGAGGTTAGGGTGGAGGGAGGGTAACTGGTGGGGCCACACCTACGGTGCATCTTAGAAGGGTACAGGTGAACCTTACTAAATGCAGAATACGAATGTGTTCATACAATAACTAAGAAAATGCCATGAAGGCTATGTTAATCAGTTTGATGAAAATAGTTCAGATCGTATATGAAACCAGCACATTGTACCCCCTGATTGCACTAATGTACACAGCTATGATTTAATAATAAAAACAATTAAAAAAAAAAAAAAAAGAAAGAGCTTATAATCTCTCTGGGAAAATACACCACTGAAAAGGGAAATCATAGATCTTAAAAAATGCTGCCTGAATGACTGAATAATGCTAAGTAACAATATGATAATATATGATTAAGTGTCAAACAGAACAGTGTTGAACAGAGAGAGAACAGCTGCTGTAGGAGGTTAAAGGTGGGAGAACTATACTTGGCTAAAGAGATCAGAGAAAGCCTTGTCCAGGCATTTCAAACAGTGTCTGAGTTAGACCTTGAAGGATGGGTTGGACTTGGACCCACCAAGAGAAGAGAAGCATGTTCCAGAGAAGGAACAAACTACAAACTGATATAAGAATAAGTACTGTGCATTTATCAACCAGAATACAGGAGGCTTAAAAGTAGGCTAACATGTTCAACTTTACTGTGGTTGAAATGCTGAGCAGACGATGGTTTCTCAGCTAGCTTAGTGATCTAGAAGGATAACATTTAAAAGAAGCCACCTGAGAGTTACCCAGCTTAACCTTTCTGTTTTATATGTAAGAAAAACCAAGGTGATCAGGCGACTTGTGAAAATAGAATTTTAGGAAGACTAATACAACGATGTAGTATGTAGAAAAATCCCCTGGATTTGGGACCCAACTAATCAGCAGCTTTTCATCCAAGGATGTAAGTGGAAATTCAAAGAATAGTGTCCTGGGCAGAATTTTTACTTGGCTTTTTTTTTTCACTGAGTCTTTCAAAAGTTTACAGTGCTTGTGGTATAAAATAAGTACAGGAACAAATGAAGCCTGTTTTCAGCCATCAGTGAGTTAACAATCTAACAGGGAGACAGACAGCATGAGGACTTAATTACCCACATGAAAGAGCAAGTGGGCAGGTTCTCAGGGAGGAGACCCTGTGTTTCAGCTGAACCTGGAAAGGTCAGCAGGAGTCCTACAACTAAAGGTGCCCACAGAAATGAACAGCATATGTGCAGTTTTTGGCCGGGGCTGGGTTTGAACCCACCACTTCTTGTATACGGGACCGGCGCCCTACTCCTTGAGCCACAGACACTGCCCATGAACGGCACATGTGAAAAGAAAAGCATGAGCAAAGACATCAGTTTAAAAGAAATGTGGAGAATTTAGAGACAGGATGAACAGGATTTCCACACACTGTCTTACACTTACTACTCTCTGATTCCATCTCTCAAATTTTCTGTGCTCATTCAAGTATTTTCTCCAAAAAATCCACTATTTCCACACCTATGCAGTGTCCTAGAATTCCACTCTCAACAAAATACAGCAAAAATGTTAACTGATCATTGATAGAAGGTAGAAAAGTAGAAACTTTTTAATCTTCAACTTTTTTTGTATTTTCTAAATTTCTCCACCGTGCTCTCATGACCTCAAGTTAAAAGAATTTTTTTAAATGGCATATGGAAATTTAGATTCCATTTTTAGAAATTTATAATAAATGGGTATATTATTTCTTACTCCTGCTAAAAATCACCGACATTGGCTTAAAATAATACAAATGCTTATAATATGGTTCTGGAGGTTAGAAACATAAAATGAGTTTAATTGGATTTAAATCAAAGGGTGGGCAAGGCTATGTTCTTCTCTGGAGGTGCTAGGGGAGAATCCTTCACGAGAACCTCCCTAAGTGAATTTTCTTGCCTTTTCCAGCTTCTAGAGGATGCTCAACATTCCTTGGCTTATGACCCCTTCACCTTTCACAACCAACAATCACATCACAGCAACCTCTGCCTCCACAGCCACATCTCTTGACTCTCTTCCCCGCCTCCTCGACCTTCAAAGCCTCTGTAATTCCCCCGGGTCTACCTGGAAATTCCAGGAGAATCTCTTTATCTTAAATCAGCTGATTAGCAACTTTAATTCCATCTACAACCTTAATTTCCCCTTGTGATATGACTTAACACATTCACAAATTCTGGAAATTAGGAAGTAGACATCTTTAGAGGGCCATTACTTTGCTTACTGTGGTATTTTTGAGAATTTTTGCAAGCCCTCTTGTAAATATACTACAGAATTATGAATGTGAACTTCACATTATTTCTTAAAATGTCAGCTAAATTCTTAAATCTATACCATAAATATTACCAAAAAACCCCAGCAAAAATAATTTAAAATGTTGAATGTATATTTTTTCATACAAGTCCAATTTTGTTTTTTTAAAAAAAGATCTTTCTAGAACACTTCACAGGATAATGTATATGTTTGTGCAACATGAACTTCATGGACACCCTGTATATCTCTATATTATAGATATTTTGTAAGATATTTTGATAAGCCTTTTGAGAGTGATGCTATAGATAACCTCCTTTTAAGAGAAGAAGAATTGAAACTCAGGGAGTGGATGGGATTTTGTCAGCATTTGCTTAGTTAGTAAATAAAGTAGCTAGTTAGTAAATAAAGCCAGGATACAAACCCAAGTATAATTAGAGTCCAGTGTTTTGCTATACAATAAAAATTAAAAATCAACTTCTTTTAAGTTTCCACAACTACTGAGACAATAAATGTCCCTTATTCTGTGACTAAATACCTATGATTTCCTAAACGTTATCTCCCATTGGAAATCATATGCATTCGAAAAAATTAATAAATTTGATATATGAACATGTATCACCATAAAAGTCCCTGTGTGGTCAAATATAAATTAAGCCTCCAAATGGAAAATTATTTCCAATGCAATTTCTTCCAAACATACAAATTTCAGCCCCTTCATCGTAATATTATTACTAAAATGGAAGCTTCAATAACATCCCTTAGGCTCAGAGTAAAAAATAAACTATTTTATGCACTGCCTTGAATATTATTATTCTCTGCATATCAATGAGGAACCACCACCAGAAATTAATAGAACATGCCTATTCATAAATAAGCAGTAGATCATATCCTCTTTTTTCTTGTATTTATGGTGCTATGCCTTGGAAACCAATAGGGTGGGAACAGTTAAGACAAACAGGCTTTAACTCAGGGCCAAATCTGTTCAACTGGTAAAGGCTACCAGGAGGGCTGAACTGTAATCATGAAGCCACCTCTGGAACCAGTGACGAAGAATGATTTGATCAATTGGCAATTCCTGTCACGGGCACAGGGTAGAACAGCAGCACAGATGCCAGGTATTTGCTGTCTCACATTAGGGCAGAGAAAAGCAGATCTGGGCTCAAATCCTGACTTTTGTCACTCACTAACTCTGTGATAGCTGACATGATACATTATCTTCTTGGGTGTTCATTTCTTCTTCTGTAAAATAAGGGGATAATAATACCTATTGTACAGGTTAGGATAAGGATTAAACTAAATAACTTACGAATACCCTAAACTAAAGACCTCACACACACCAAGTGCCCAATAAATGCTCATTATCATTATTTATTATAAAACAGTAAGTTATCTGAATTTGCCTACTTAATTTCTCTAATTCAGGAAAATGGATTTCCTTGTGATATTTTTTCTATTTTAATGTCAAGTAAAAATATTTTTTGCCAATAGAAATTAAAGAAAATCTATAATTTTAGAAAATACAAAATCATACATTGTTTACAACCTGCTTTTCTTGAAACATAAAATTTTCTGCACTAACTTTATCCTCTTCTTTTAACTAAGAATGCAATTCCTTTGGAGAACTTAGATCCAAGTTTGTTGTTGTTTGTACCTAAGTTTCACTGTAATAAAATGGAAAAGATACTGCAGCAAAGTATTTTATACACTATGATTCAACCCAATAGTGTACCATGTAATCAGCCTAATGGGTTACAATCAATATTTTTTAAAAAGGAAATCAAATAAAATGTATGTGTAAAACACCAGAGCATATAAAAAAGTATCCATCTACAAAAGTTTGTTTCTGGCTCAGTGCCTGTGGCTCAATGGGCTAAGGTGCCAGCCACGTACACCTGAGCTGGCGGGTTTGAATCCAGCCCGAGCCCACCAAACAACAATGACGGCTGCAACCAAAAAAAAAAATGGCCAGGCGTTGTGGCGGGCGCCTGTAGTCCCAGCTACTTGGGAGGCAGAGGCTAGAGACTCGCTTCAGCCCAGGAACTGAAAGTTGCTGTGAGCTGTGATGCCACAGCACTCTATCCAGGGTGACAGCTTGAGGCTCTGTCTCAAAAAAAAAAAAAAAAAGTTTGTTTCTAGCATGTGAGAAAGAAGGCCAATGGGGGAATCTCAATGTATGAATTTTTATACTTGTGGAGACAATTAGAAAGTAAAACATACACTAACCTGTGTATACCTATCTTAGCAGCCTATAAAGTTGGACTTCAACCTCCTCTACTAAACACACATAAAAAAGATAGAATAAAAAAGGATAAATGATTTTTCTCCCTTCAATCAATTCTACCTATTTTCTTCTGCAAGTAATAAAATGGTTAATTAATGTCTCCAGGGGAAAAAAAAGACTTCTTGAAGAACTGTAAGGTTCACCTTCTCAAAAGAGCAGATGTCATAGATTAGATTAGATACAGGCAAAAGAAAGAACTGTTTTACTTGTTGGCAGTCCCCTAGAGACCAACCCAGGCTTGAGGACTGATAAGTGGCTCAGATCTATTACAGTTATGCAGTAGGAATACACAAGATGTGTAGAAATCCACACACAGGCTTTCTTATTCTCTCTCCCTCCCGTGAGGGAGGAATACTGGAGCACGCTTCTTTCTCCAACAACAACAAAAAAACCCAGCAACATTGTGCAATGTTTTTTTCGGAGAAGCTGAGAAGCTTCAGCACCCAAAGTTTTTATTGGGGACTTGGGAAGATGATCACCCAGGCACCCTCTGCCTGGGTGGTGGGACAAAATTCCAGATTCCTAAAAGGAAAGCTGATGCTTCCATAAGCAGCTGAGGCATGGCAAATCACCCTTACCAGATAGGGAAGGGTGGGAACATTCCCCAAATCCAAGTTCCCAGTGCCAACTAGGGGCAAGCCTTGCAAGCAGGCCTTTCTAATGGTAACAATTTCAGGCCTGCTATGTAACACTTTTCTGCACAGATAATCTTACATACTTGTAACATTTAAGGGCTTTTTTAGAAGATGCTGCTAAAAATCCAGTAGCTGAAATGCTCCAAAGTAGACTGAAAATGGTTGGCTTTTCTCAATCTTATCTGTTCTCAGCTAACACTTCTTTCTGATATTAAGTGACAGTTACATTAAGCTTCCTTTCATATCTCTTACCCAGAACTCCGCGGGCGGCACTGTCTAGGGTCCCTCCATGCCCAATTTTCAAAGTCTGCTTTTTCCTCTTGGTCCATTCTGGAGAAGGCATTCCAGCTTCTATAAGAATTGGGATGGAAAAAGATAGAGTAGGAACTCCATAAACACGAGGGGGTTGGGGATGGTGTTTTCAAAACAAAAAGTGATGTACAAACAATGTTTTACAACTTTGACAACATTACTAGCAAAGAACAGATTTTAAAATGTACAGCCATCCCTAAATTACAAAGAAATAGTATTCCACAATTATTAGCTGTCTAGAAACTAGAATCATTCTCTGAGGAAAAGGTATTTTTTTAAAGTGAGTAAATATCCAGGCTGACTGACAAAAATACAGTAAATTCTTGGTAGTAGTATGCTGTTAAGAGAATGATGAAGTTGGTTTTAATACAAAAAGCTAACTTTTAAAATCCTCAACTTCCACTTCTAAATCTCTTCCATGTTCTAAGCTGGTACTTCAGCATACCTTAGTATGAGAGCACATCTCACATTAAGTTTCCAAACTACCTGTGTTCACGTTCCCCTCCTCTAATTAAAACTTCCAATTCATTAAAGAAGCTATTCTTAACAAAAGGTTATGTGGGAAGGAGGTAACAGTTAAGTTGCATGTTAACTTCTAAAGCAACCTGGCTTATCTCTATTTCTGTTGTAAAGATAAAATGAAACAAAGTTACCTAAAAGTGTTTGGGAAACTACAAAGCACTAGAAATTGTTGATGATGGTGGCATCAGGTTACTGAGAGAATACTAGCTACTGGACTTCAAATGAGAATGGAGAGAAGAGTAGGAACTGCTGCTGTATTGATCTATACACCCCCAAAACTCATCAAACCTACCTTATCACCACTGACAATGAGGAGACAGAAAATAGAGCTAAATAAATAAATGACAAAGACAGGGAGAAAGCAAAGCAACAGTGGAGGAGGGGAAGCCAGATTAAATGACCAAAGGGATTTGCTGGGTTGCTCAGCCTCTCACCAAAATTAGTACTTCACTGAGTCAGAAACCATCTCCAGGACACAGTCCTGGTGTCATTCTCTGATTACATCACCATGCCTGAAAGGACCTAGACTTTAAACATCGACCCAGACCAGCAGCTCTCAACCTGTGGGTCGCAACCCACTGTAACTGTATTAAAAGGCCGCGGCATTGGGAAGGTTGAGAACCACTGACCTAGACTTAGACTTGCAACCCATCACGGATCTGAAGAATTCTTTGTATTTTCAACTTCACATTCCTTGAAGTATGAAGCCTTCATAAATATACTACCTTCCTTTTGTGTCCAGATTTACCTCCTTCTAACTTGCGGACACATTGCCTCTACTATATTGGAATTTGGTCCACCCCACTGAACCAAACATTCATGAATATTTATTAAAGTCTTTTCTAGCTATACAATTCTGGTATGCTTCAAGCCTTGAAGGTCCAAACAGACAATGAAAAGCGGGGATTGTACTATGACAGAAATCAATATATGGAAAGGCAAGGAATGTTATTAGAGGCCATGACCATTGATTGTGGCCTAAATCAGTGGTCATTAGGACATAACTGGCATCAGAATGAGGGCATCTTTAAGAATCTTTCCAGGTAATTCTGACAATGAATTAGAATGACATCTGGGAAGCCCTAGTCTAGCTAACATAAATACCAAATAGGCCAATCACGGTTCTATATTCTAAGCTATATAGAAATGGAGGAGAATGAGAATGTCTACAGCTGAATGAGTGACTTCCAGAAGGTGGCCTAGCAACACCTTCGAAACAATCTGTTTTAACTAAGGTTAAACAAGAAACTTCAGTTCTTGTAGGCTGATTAAACAGAAGTCCAGGTCATGACTGGACAGAACTCTTTGATTCTGTCAAAAACTTGTCTGAATCAATGGTAATTGCTATTTTGAGGAACAAAAAAGCCATATTCTAGCTAACAAATCAGGAAAGCAGTAATTCTGTGAAGGAGAAAGGTTCTATGATGATACCACAATGCTTATGTGCCTCACTTCAACATCCACTACATAACCCATTCTTACAGCCAACAAAGTATAACTAAAGCATAAGAAATAAGTAGGTACGACAATGGAATTAAAACATCTGCAACAGTGTACCTATTTGCCAATAAACATTTACATCTACATTGTGTCCGTTATAATTAACAAATTCCCATCAGAATAATTTGGTTTTGCAATTGCACTTGTACCCCATAAATATATACAAATTAAAAATAATTCTCTAAAAAGGAATAATTTGGTTTAAAAAAAAAGTGTAATGTTTGCCAGAGAACACTCAACAACCTAAGAAAGTTCCTATATTGGTTTAAAGGCAAGACAGGATAGGGCCAAACTCTGGACAACCTTGAATAACCTAGCTAAATAGTTTTGCCACTAAGGCTGCAAAAATTACCAGGCTGTGAGCTCAGTTAGGGGAAGAGATGGTCTTTCATCTTCACATCTCTACAGGCTGGCACAGATAGGACTTATTGCAGGTGACAACAAATCTAAGGTTCCTTGATGCCTCTGTGTGAAATGATCTATTGCGTTGATGAACCGTGTGGTTCTTTTGGCTTTGTTAATATCTTCCCAGTGTAAATGAATAAACGAATTAAAGAATGCACTTAGAGAAGTTATCAAGTTACATTTACTGTTCCTCAAAATGTGGTCTGTAGACTACTTATACTAGTATCACTGGAGCAACTGTTCTAAAATGCAATTTCCTAAAAACATCCCTGCCACTAAGAATCACAATCTGACAGGGCAGGGATTAGGAGTCTGCATTTGTGTAAGAGAATTTAAGTAATTCTTATGCCCACTAAAATGTTGGACAACACTGTATTAAGTCTTAGCAAACAAAGTATATTATCTGCATTCACAATGTAGTTTTTAAATGCAACTTTGAGAGTACAGAGCCAGTGCTTTCTGTGGGAGGGGTTCATCCACATAAACCAAACAAGGCCCCCTAAGAGAAAATTGCTCCGCTAGACCAAGGGCCACGGTTTATTGTGTAAGTATTGGGGTGGGGGGTCCCCTTTGACAAATACAACTACCAAGTAGGCTACAGGAGTTCACGCCAAGGCAAGTCCAAGCCTGAGAGGCCCCACATTTCAGTGCAGAGCTAATTCAGTGGTCGTTCTCCCTTTCCCTTCCTGTGATCTCTTGTGAGCCACGAGCATCGCAAAAGCCTTAAAGTGCTCCCCTCTCGCGTCGACTGCCTCACCCTGGTCCCCATCCGGGCCGCAGTACCTGCCAGCAGTTTCTCCTTCAACCGATTCAACAGCTCGGCTGAAGTGGGCCCTTTGGGCTTGTGCACGGCGAACACGCCGCTCAGGGACAGCAGCTTAGTAGCTAAAGCGGCCTTGGAGACCCTAGCTTCGGATCCGGTCCTGGCCGCGGCCGCAACTGCCGCCGCTGCAGCCGTAGCTGAAGAGGTCGCAGCCATTCCTGCGGCTGTTCCTGCAGTTTCAGGGACTGGGACAGTGTCTACCTTCAAAGACGACGATAACACCACCACCGCCTCGGCAGCGGCCATGCTTTCTGTAAGCAGACCTGCTTTTTATTCCGGAAGCGTGCGCTGATGACGCAAAGCGCGCGCCGGACCTATCCTTCCCGCTGAAGGGGTCGCAAGGGTTTCTGGGAATTGTATTTCATAGCTTTCCTGTTCGGGCCGAAGTTTTGTGCTGTGAGAGTTCTGGGGGAGTCGGTTTTTTTTTTTTTTTTTCCTACAACCCCGTTTTTACATAGGCTTAGTTCTGTGTTTCAGGGGGTAATTTAGAGTTGCAGTCCTAAACTTTCGACCCCAAATACCAAGTCGGTATATTTTACCGGAGAAATCTCTTCATATCCCGTAGCATCCCCGTTTCCACAACTAAGAGGACCCAACATCCAAGAATAGAAAACCGGGAATAGTGACTTTCGCTGGGGCTTGCAAAGATCCATGGCTCCCTGCGCTATGGTTTATTTGATTTATTGTGCTCTTAGATGCACCGTTTAGAATTAAAATATATCCAGATGTAAGCTCTGTTGGAGCAAGGAACCTCTGATCTTGTTCACTGCGGTATCCCAAATGCCTCACATGTACTTTTGGAAACAGAGTCTCAAGATGTTGCCCTCGGTAGAGTGCCGTGGTGTCACAGCTCACAGCAACCTCAAACTCTTGGGCTTAGGCGATTCTCTTGCCTCAGCCTCCCAAGTAGCTGGGACTACAGGCCCCCGCCACAACGACCAGCTATTTTTTGGTTGTAGTTGTTGTTTGGCAGGCCCAGGCTGGATTCGAACTCGCCAGTTCTGGTGTACGTACATGGCTGGCACCTTTAGCCGCTGAGCTACGGGCACCAAGCCAGTGCTATGATTTTTAATACTACCTCTTCTGAGTTTTGTATTCCTCACTACACATTGCTTAGATATCAAAAGGCATTATTGCAATTCAAAAACTTAAACTACTTTAAATTTGAGACTGTCTCTCTAAAAGTCACTCACTTCTCAACAAAATTGAGGAACATTGTTTTGATCCTAGCACAAGGCAAAACGGAGAAAATTTTTTCATTTGACCTCTGCTCCAGATACATTAAATGCTATCATGAGTACTGTGAGACAAAGTTCATCCTTACTGTTCTCCCAGTTTCCTTACAGCCAACTTTTCTCCTCATCATCCTTTTGGACATTAATATCTAGTATCCTAACGATGCCTCTTACCTGCTCAGAATAAACAATTATGAACCTCTATTTGAACTTGCTCCCATTGATGCAACAAACACTTGAAAAATCAATCGTTTTAAATACAATATTTATTTCTTCCTGTATTTTCTCCCTTTCTCATTTCAATAAGATCACCAGATTCCAATTAAATTTTTGTCTGGGGCACACAACGAAGTAAATGTATGTAATGCTATACAACCATACACTTAAGTTGGTAAATGGGAAAATTTATTTTGAAGGAGTTTTTGCGGAATGGAAAGCTGGAAGTCACCTGCGCTTGTGATCTTATTAGAAATGCTTAAGTGAACTGAAAAGATTACAGGTCTTGAAGGCCAGAAGAGAAGAAAATTATTTTGATAATAGCAGAGATAAACCAAAAGATCGTTATTGTCACATGATTAGTGGAGACCTGGGCCTGCTCCAAGACTTTCCCTTTCCCAGGAAGGGGTCAAGACTTCAGAGGGAACAGCAGCACCCTAAGGAGCAAGGTATCTTTTAGCCTCAGTGAAGATTTCTGTGTTCTCTTTAGGTCCGTCTGGATGTTCCTTGGTTCCCAGAGTAAAGAGTGAGTACTGGTACTGAGCCGAACCAGTGACGGAGTGGTCCCAGATATAGAACAATCTAACAATCTAAGGTTATTACAAGAAAAAGGAAGAAGGTGTACAAAGTGAAAGTGAAGAAGGAAGCTACACAAAATGGCACAAAGTGAAAATCCTGTCTCAGAGAAAGAGGAACAGGTCACTCTTCAGGAGTGAAGACCCCTTTATATGCTCACTAGTTAGTCCCAGCTTTCTTCTGGCAGGATTGGTTGTTGTTTCCACCTTTTGTAGTGATTGACAAGTTGGGGTCATATAACAGATTACATAACAGGTTACATAATAAGTTAGTTATATAACAGTTTCCTGTTCTGTGCATGCATCTTCCCCAGAATTCTTCAGGAAAGCTACACCTGTGCTATGCTAATAAGATGCTAATGAACTCTAAGTCAGTTAAAGGTCTCTAGGAACTACTTCCTGTGTATGTTCCCACTAGGTAACATTTCCTAGCTGCAATTTGGTTCCTAGCCACAATTCAGTCCCCACTGTCTGCCATTAGCGGCTTCCTTGCCACCTGTTTATCTTCCACTAGACCTAATGCTCTTAGCATGGAAGCAGAGAGTCGGGGACTTGAAGGGATGATTACAGGCATGAACAATGATCACATGGAGATTGGAGACCTTTTCTCAATTGTTCCAGCATCAGCAAGCTTCTCGAATTCTCTTGTAACTCTGAAGTAGGAGATGCAGAGAGGGCAGAATTAGGGATGACAAATAATGCTTACGTTTGAATTCTCCATCAGCCCAGTGCAGAATGAGAGTAATTTGATTTATTAAAAAAAGAAAGAAGGAAATGGATATATCTTGCACATCTGATTTGTGGGAAGCTTGGGTACAACAAAATTAATTCTGCTCTGCTATCGAATTTGCATTCTCAGCATGAGAAGCACCCAACTCTAATTTTCTGAGGTCACCACTGTCTTTCATACTGGGCAAGTCTTGAAATTCACCGGTCATCTTACTTAACACATGTATGAGTCAAGACTCTTTGGTTAGAAGGAGCAGGAAATGATTCAGACCAGCTTGGGGTGGGTGGCTGGAATACTATTCAGAAGCTGGGATGTGCTCGCTCTCCTCTCTCCGTCAGTCCCTTTCCCTCTCTCTGTCGCTCCCCTCACCCACTTCCCCCCTTTTTCTGTCTTTCTGGCTGAATATCCTTCTTGATTTATGACATCTTCATTCTTTTCTCTTCTAACTCCTCGTTCCATATCCTTGTTTTAAACCTGTACCAAGGTTTAAATTTTTTCTACTCCTCATTCCATATCCTTGTTTTAAACCTGTACCAAGGTCTTGAGAAAAGCATAGTTTTTAAAAGTTCAGGAGAAAGATGGACCTACGCCGTCTTTCCATGATTTCTATCATGAAATTTGAGAGAGCTGGAAAACTCTATAAAAAAATCTTCTATTTATGCAATTCAAAATTAGCCTAATGAGGAATAAAATGGCGAAGTAATTAGAGAAACTAGTGTTTGGTTGTACAAGGAACTAACTCTTGCTGTGAGCTGAGGAGTCTAAAGGAAATATAATATGGTACCTTTAAAAGTAGGCTTCTAAAATATTTTTCTTTCTAAGATATGAGTATCTGTAATGTTTTAACTTTGACCATACATTCTTTTTTTTTAATTAGGAAAATAGTAGCTTATAAAATAAATTTTAAAATTAAGCAAAGAATGTGGTGTTTTATTTTGTTTTGTTTTTTAAGGCAGGCTAGATAATAAAAGACTAGAAATTATCACAAACATGTAGGGGTATGGCCAGAAAAGCTAATATCCAAATGATCCATGAAAAGGAAAAAAAATCACACAGACGGTAATAAAAAACAAAAATGAAGTTTGAAAATATGAGTAGGTGAAAAGAAAGAAAAGATCAAAAAAGAGATAGATACACTGCTTAATAAAAGTATTTTATCTTATCGGCCAAATACAGCTCCCACTTTGCCTGTCTTCTCCATCAAAGAAAATGATTTTTGGTTGGAAATTAGGAGAGCAAACAATGGACAAGAAGAGAATGATGTCTATGAGAGTGAAAAGATTTTAAGAGGACATCCCCCTGTAATAAGTGAGGTTGGATCTTCGGGTCGTGGCAATTATATCTTGGACTGGGGGAGGGGGGAAATAACAGAGCTTGCAAAGAGATTGCCTAAGGGAACAAACTTTTGTTAAATAGATGTTATGTGTTGACATTTAGTATTTTCTTCAATGTTTCCAGTAACTCTCAAGTTATGTTTGTGGATAAAACAAAGTGAGACTGGGTGTTAGAACCTCACTACAAGGAAGGTATTATTATTATTATCCCCTATTTTACAAGTCAGGAAACTAAAATTAAATGAGGTTAGGTAATTTGACCAAGGACACATAGCTACCATAGAGTAAGTGGATGTGTCAGGAGTCTTCAAGAAACCACAGCCTGGATTCACTAGAAAGACTCGAGGATTCACAAAAGCTATTATACTCATGGCTACACTTTGTTTTAGTGCAAGGATACAGATTAAAATCAACAAAAGGAAAAGGCACATGAATAAAGTCCAGTTATCCTCTCTCAGAGGAGTCACATGCACAGCATTTAGTTCTCCTAGCACTGAAGTGTGACATCTGAGAAGTGTTGCCAATCAAGGAAGGTCACCTGAGCGTTGATGTCCCAAGTTTTTATTGGGTATCAGTCATGTAGATTCAGTGCCTGTATGACTGACCCTAGCCACTCAGTCTCTAGTCTCAGAGGTTAAATTGATATAGCAGGGGTCCACAAAAATATTCTTGGTCTAGATACAGTGGCTCACACTTATAATCCTACCACTTTGAAAGGCTAAGACAGGAGGATTGCTTGAGGCCAGGAGTTCAAGATCAGGCTGAGCAAGAGTGAGACTCCGTCTCTACAAAAAATAGAAAAATTAGCTGGATATGAGGTGAGCAACTGTAGTCCCACCTACTGGGGAGGCTGAGGCAAAAGGATTGCTTGAGTCCAGGAGTTCAAGGTTACAGGGATCTATGATGATGCTACTATAGCCTGGGCAACAGAGAACTTGTCTCAAAAAAAAATAATGCTTACCAAGCAGGACATGCCAAAGGCACAGAGGTTATCTCTGAGGAGCCATCAAAAGGCTAGTTTTTTCTTTGGAATGCACAGAGTTTGAGTATCCCAAGCTTGCTGGGTTGACCCTTACTGGACAGTAGATAAGCTGTCACCAGAGCTGCCGCCTCCTAGTCCTCCTAAGTCTGCTACAACCACTGTGAAATATCCTGCAGCAATAATGGAGATCTACTTCTGGAATAATTCCAGGAGACACAATTTGGGTAAATAGTATTTCAATTTTCAATAGGAATCAAAGGAAGATTCAGTAAGCTACAAACAATAAGTCTGTACAAGATTCTAGAGTAAGTTCCTAATAAGATAATTGTATAAAAAGGAAGTGGTGATCACAAAAAGCCAGAATGAGTTTAGTAATTCAACAAGCATTTATCAAGGATGTACTATGTGTAAAGTATTTGGAATTCGTCATAAGCAAACAATCCCAATCTCTGCTTTCATGGAGTTTAGAATTCAGCAAATATTCACTAAGCTTCTACTACATGCCAGATGTGAAAGGCAAAGTTCTTACCTTTAGAACTCCTTTCAAACAGATCATTTAATACTAGCACAGTCAGTTTTTTGGTATGTTCACTAGACTAGTAAGTGAAGAAAATCAGTAACCATGGTTTATCTGCAATTAAGCAAGCTGTGTGATATGTTTTATCATGATATTCTCAAGAACAAGATCATGAAATATGAGCATTGTAAGGAAAGTTAGATAGAATAGCTTTTGGAAAAGAATGGTGTTTAAGGGATTAATGTCACTTGAAAGACATATTTTTAGTGTTGTGGAACAGGGCAGCATCTGGGGCCCCTGTCCTGACCAAAATTCAAGTATCATTGACTTGGAATATAAAAAGTATTTATACTTTTAAATATAAAAAGTATTTGTACATCATTTGCTATTGACAATAAGCCAGGAAAAGAGAGTAAATGCATTTGAGGACAGAAAGAGCTTCCCAAAAGATAAATTTTGAGCACTTATCATGGGCCAGGCATAGTAATTAGTACAATAACTCATTTAACCCACATGAAACTCATCTAACAATCCCGAGAAGTATTATCATCATGTAAAGAGGGAAAAATTGAGGCTCAAAAATATTAAGCATCTTTTGAGCCTCAATTAAGCATCTTTTGAAGTTCTAACAAGTAATAAGTGGCTGCTAGATTTAGTAGAACCTGGATTTGCTTGACTCCAAACCCTGTAATCTTAACCAGTACTCATATAGATAGGTTAGAGAGATTGGAGAGCTAGGCTGAATTTAATGAGTTTTACAGAGTTGATTGTTAGGTCCTAGAATATGAATGCTAAAAAAACAATATTCAAGGTAGGTCACAGAAAACATAATTTAGAAATGTCTTAAATGAAAAGGTCTCGGGGATTGCAGTCCACAATGAGCTTTACATGAGTGCAACATAAGCTTTGGGTGAGTTTGAAATGACCACCAAAGTAGTTAATGTAATTTGGGCAGCAATAAGAGAATTATCATGTCTAGACTGAGGAAGTTGTTATCAGGTCCTAATAACAGGCTGACTCTAGGCAATAGCTCATATTCCAAGGCTGTTCCTATCTCAAATATGTCTTGTCTTCTGCCTTTGTTAAAAAGGCAATCCAATCAACTATCCTCAGGAGGGTATTCCGTGGAATCAACTAAAAGTGCTGCTTTTTATAGGTCAAAACATTTGATGATCAGCAATTTCAATCTAATATTAACACCTGATGGTAATTTGGTGCGTCACTCTTCCAGGGGTATTTGCATTTTAGCTGAGGAATCCAAGAGCCAGTGGTCCAGATTAGGAAGAGGAGATACTTATGGACAGGGTGCCATTCTGATGTTTGCCAAATCACACCATTCCCAACCTACATTTTCTTGACAGTTTATTCCATTAAGCTGTACCAATACCTCTTCATGGCATTGTCAAACCACGTCCACTCAAATAAATTAATGTTCCTATCTCAGCTGACTCATTTGGCAGTAAAACCTAGGCCACCTTCCAGTGCATTAGCTGGCTAACACAACCTCTCTATCAAAAAATATATAGCACATTTTCACATTAGTAATCAGAAAGAAGCAATATGCCCTCCCTCCTCTAATCAAAGAGTTTGGAAAAAAACAAATGTGAAAATTTTAAGGGCAAATAGGTAGAAACGATGGGGCATGATGCATTAAGGCCTGGGAGGAAAAGGCACTTTACAATATTTAAAATAAGAGTACTCAAATTTTTTACTTTTAGGTCCATAATGAAATCCCTATAATTATTCCTGAGCTCTTGGAACATTCATCCAAATCATATTTGATTCCCTACAAGTATACAGGGTTATCAAGGGACATTTAGGACATTTAATAAAGCCTCAGATTAAACAGATATATACAATTATAAATATGGAAATGTTACTAAATTGCATTAATAGCATAAATATTTATAATTTGATGTATGTGCATATTTTATATATGTGATTATATATGTTAAGTAAATTACAACTACAACAGAATATTCTACTCTGGAATTGATCAAATATTATCTTTAATGCTAACAAAATAGACTATATATGACCCTTACGTTATTTAACATTCATTTGTTCATTCATTTGTGTAATTTGGTGATAGAAATGTAAAATAACTTTCATGTTGACCATTGCTGCAAGTAGAGTCATTTTTATAATCAGCTTGGAGAAAGTGCTGTCAGTATCAGTTTTTTTAAGAGGTTCTGCAGATTTGGAGTATTTAAGACCATCCTATAATTACATTTCGAAGGTTATGTACAAATTGTCTTCACTGATTAATTTACGCCATCATAGGCTGGAAAAATGTCTTTCTGTGACTTCAGTTTTCTTTAAACGTTTAATAATGCTCTCCACTTGAGGAAGGGCTTAAGGCTGGCTTCAGAGACAGAGGTGATGGATGTTTCCCATTATCAGGTTGAATGAAAAGCCTCTTACTCAGCATGGACCATGCCTGGAGGGCAACTGCAGAAGGCTTTACCCTCTGTCATTTTTTATCTCAAAACTCTTGAAGCCTTCAACCTTTCCTATTACCACTTAATTGAATTTAGAAAATCATGATCTTTCCTTTTAATATTTTACAGGCTTTTAACTGTAAAATTGATTTGGGGAGAGGCCAGAGAAGGTTTGGATAGGTTTCTCTTAATCTATGATTTGGTATCTATTCCACAATTTAAAAACATCTGAAAGTTTTGGCCAAGTTGGAAAATAAAAATACATTCGCATTCTTAGAGCCAAGGAATATATGCCTAAATTTCATGATTCTTATGGTTAGCTTTCAGTATGGAAAAACATTTTTAAAAAAGCAAAGTTTGAATATGAATTGTAAAATTACTTTTTACTACCAGCTACTCGGGAGGCTGTGGCAGGAGAATCGCTTGAGCTCAGGAGTTGGAGGTTGCTGTGAGCTGTGTGATGCCACGGCACTCTACTGAGGGCGAAAAAGTGAGACTCTGTCTCTACAAAAACAAAAACAAAAAAATAAATAAAAATAAAAAATAAATAAACATTGAATTATACATTATATTATACATTTATCACTCTCTGAACTTCATAATAGAAATCTCAAGTTCTAACCTATACCCACATCTTACATGCACAATAAATGTTTTTCTTCTTTTCTATTCAACTAACCTTTGAACAGCATTCATTAACCATAAACACCTGATCATTCTTTTCCCCAGAAGTGAAATTCACTTCTACATCACAGAGTCTCTTCAGGAAAAGAAAATGATACTCTTTTAGTTCCCTTCGATAATCAAGTCAGGCTCTGTGGCTCATTTCTATAATTCCATCACTGTGGGGAGCCAAAGGTAGTGAGGATTGCTTAAAGCCAGGAGTTCGACACTAACCTGGGCAACACAGGGAAACTCGACCTCCACAAGAGATTCTTTTTAAAAATTAGCAGGGCATAGTGGCATGCTCCTGTAGTCCCAGCTACTGGGAGGCTGACACAGGAAGATCATTTGAGCCCAGGAGTTGGAGGTTATAGTGAGCAATGATAGGGTCATTCCACAAAAGGACCACACACAAACTCAATGTGACTGGGCTTTGGTCAGTTACTTCACTTCTGTCATTGGAACTTAAAAGTTCATGTCTGGCTTGTGAATTGCAATGAAACCTCTGTCAGGGGCTGTACTGACTTACTTTAGCGTTCTCTGCTAAAGGTTATATCCTACCCAACAAATTTATCTTCAGTAATAAATATTCCAGGGGGCATCCCTCTCTCTTTTCTTCTTTCCCCTCTCCAGGACCCCCTCCACACCATCCCCTACTTATGATGGTTCAACTTAGAGTTTTTCAACTTTATGATGGTACAAAAGCAATACCCACTCAATAGAGACCAAAGTTTGAATACCTGCACAACCGTTTTGGACTTCACCTTCAGGATAGTATTCAATAAACATGAGATATTAAATGCTATTATAAAATAGGCTCTGTTTTAAATGATTCTTGCCCAATCATAGATAAATGTGCTCTGACCACATTTAAGGTAGGCTAGGGTAAACTATAATGTTCAGTAGGGTAGGTACATTAAATGCATTTTTTTTTGCAGTTTTTTTTTTGGCTGGGGCTGGGTTTGAACCCACAACCTCCGGTATATGGGGCCAGTGCCCTACTCCTTTGAGCCACAGGTGCTGCCCACTTTAAATGCATTTTTGACTTATGGTATTTTCAATTTATAATGAATTTTTGGGAACATAACTCCAATCAAAAGTCAAAGAGCATCTATATGTAGTATGTATGTATTTATTTATTTATTTATTTTGAGACAGAGTTTCACTTTGTCACCCTTGGTAGAGTGCCGTGGCGTCACAGCTCACAACAACCTCCAGCTCTTAGGCTTAGGTGATTCTCTTGCCTCAGCCTCCTGAGTAGCTGGGACCACAGGCGTCCGCCACAACGCCCAGCTATTTTTTTGTTGCAATTTGGACGGGACCGGATTTGAACCCGCCACCCTCAGTATATGGGGCTGGCGCCCTACTCACTGAGCCACAGGTGCTGCCCTGTATATAGTTTTTAGAATAATGATATCCTGCTGTCTATAATACTAAATAAATAATCCATAATTTATCAGTAATCTGGGATACCTATGGATTTCAAAAAGCTACCAGTGTATGCAATTCATCAAACAGAAGGCAAAGCTCATATATAAAGTGTTAGCCTTGATCCATTTCGAAGTTTATAGCTCACTTATTTTACTGAACATATGTCTCTAATATGTATATATTTCATGAGCATAAATTTTATTTTCTGATTAGTAGGAAGGTGCATTTAGTGCACACTTCAGCATATAATAGATAGGGATTCCAGGCAAGAATTTTCAGACCCGGTGTCACTTTATTGAGAGATGTCTCTTTTTCTGATAAATGGTTTTGAAAGCAGCCATAGAGCCTTCCCCTTTCCTCACCTCCCCTACCTTGCAGAGTTTGTCAGTGTACCTTTATAACCTGCCAGAAGAGAATTATAATCTGCAGTGTGACTTTGCCAGTCATTAATCTTCCTCCCATTTTAGAGGCCTGGAAGAAGAAATTGCTAGAGCATGTTTCTCCTGGCCTTGGAGGAATCCTGTTAGCTTCTTTAGTCATAGGTAAAAGAGCAATCTTGCCCTTTCAGTGCTGGTCTCTGGAGGCAGGGCAGCCACGGCACTGATTCCTCAGATTTTTCCATGGAGGTTT
Organism: Perodicticus potto; assembly: GCA_963574655.1. Lineage (NCBI taxonomy): Eukaryota > Metazoa > Chordata > Mammalia > Primates > Lorisidae > Perodicticus > Perodicticus potto. The sequence continues at coordinate 16,183 of CAUYRH010021428.1, read as the reverse complement.
CATGCTTGTCACCAACCGGCAGAAAATCAACCCTATCAACTCCACTTAAAATGTCACTGTAAGCAGAAGATGTTTTCACAGCCAGGACACGGCTCTAAAACTAAAGAAATGGCATATGCAGTTGAAATCTTAAATATAATATCATTTTGGGTTTAAGGGAAGAATTCCTTTAAAAGCTTTCCTAAAATGACATTTTCTGCTAGGAACAGCAGTTTATCGCCAGTTTCAATAACGACCTCCTTAAATGTGTCACTTCCCTTAGAAGTCAGGAATAAGTCAATTCTGATTCCTGGGTACATAAATTGTCCAAGGTGTCTGTTCCGAGTCCCAAATTATATGTCTATATTCTGCCTTGAGAACAACCCAAGAGAATCTTAACACTGTGTTATTCCCTGAAATACTCCACCATCACACAAGGACCCAACTCTCAATCCATGTGGTATGTACATTATACCACTTAAAAAAGTATCTTCAACTTCAGTCACTAAGTCCTGGGATCAGAATTACTGGAAGGTTCACTGCTATGTCCACCCTTATTTCCTTTCTTAACCAAGAAATGGACATTAAAACTCAGGAAACATTTATACCATATGGATCACTGGTCACGTTATTGGTCCATTCAGCGTGCATCAAGCACCTCCTGAAAACAGAGCCTTTATTCCGGGACCCATGATGGAGGACTTCTGGGGTAAATGTGGACCCCAGAGTGGCCCAGTGCTCACAAACACAGCAGTAACGGGCTCAGAAAAGAGAAACAATCTATTCTAGGACTCCTACTGGTATTGGTGGAAAAAAATCACATTGGTAACTTATTAATATGATTTAAATGTTACATATTTTATATTCAGAATGGCCTAGACCAGTGTTTCCTAAATTACTTCCAGTGAAGGACAAGTCCACTGTAGACTGATAACTTTTCTAAAATACAATATAGGGCGGCGCCTGTGGCTCATAGAGTAGGGCGCCAACTCTATATACCCAAAGTAGCGGGTTCAAACCCTGCTTTGGCCAAACTGTAAAAGAAAAATAGCAGGGCATTGTGGCAGGCGCCTGTAGTCCCAGCTACTTGGGAAGCTGAGGTAAGGGAATCGCCTAAGCCCAGGAGTTGGAGGTTGCTGTGAGCTGTGTGACGCCACAGCACTCTACTGAAGCCAATAAGGTGAGACTCTGTCTCTACCAAAAAAAAAAAAAAAAATTTCTTTGGATTTGGAGATTGCTTGAACTGTGATGCAATGGCACTCTATCCAGGGGGTGACAGCTTGAGGCTCTGTCTCAAAAAAAAAAAAAAAAAAAGAAAACCAACATACCTAAAATACAATATAAATTAATTAGTAGAAAATGAAATTTTATAAAGCCCTGAATATGATGCCACGTCGATCATTATTATCATACTTTGCTTAAATTCTGCAAAAGTTCCCAAGTTTTTATTCTCACCTTTTGTATTTATTTCATCACATACCGATAACATGTGGTTCACTCACTGGTGCTGAACCACAGATCAGCCTTCGAGTATCACCGACCTATACCATTGTTTTGTGCTTTCTGTACCCTTATTTGCTTCAGGTGTGTACCTTTAGACATTGTGGTCAAGCTGAGATGTGAACTTTTCAGGAAAATCTTCCTTCAGAAGAGGAAAGATCTTTTGCTAGCACAGAACTCATCTTTTCCTTTCTAGAGATGAAATATTCTTGTGAAATAAACACAGGTTTTGGATTCAGTCCTGGGTTTGAGTCTCGATCTCTCATTTACTAGCTCTGTGACCTTTGGCAAGTTACTTAACTACTCTGAGCTTTTTTCTTAATGTATTAAGTAGAGTGGTCTTAATGCCTTCCTCTCAAGATTGTTATAAAGATTAAATGCAATAATGTATAATGTGTATCTGGAATGAAGTAAATATGCAATAAGTGAACTTTTATTGCTATAAATAGGAGCTCACTAAACTGGGAGCTGCTTTGAGCCAAGTTGCAAGGGGAGGAAAATACATCTTTTTCTTTGTATATGGCTCAGGTTAGTGTCCAGCAATAATAAATACTTACGGGCGTAAAGAGAAAGGAAAGGGGAGGAGAGTACAAAAGAAGAAAGGAAGAGGAAAAAAAAAAAGAAAGCAAGGAAAGAAGGCAATGTCAACGGGGGTAAATCCAAGGTTTTCTCCCTTTAATGCATTTCAGAAAGTGCTTCATTATAACTTGCAGAAATTGGAACGGGTGAGCTGAAAATTCCTTGGTTAGCTGCCAGTGAGGGTTCAAAATGGGGTCACCATCTTTCATTTGGCATGGGACACAGTCCCTGGACTATCTATCAGTCGGTGGGTTCTTAGTGAGCGGAGTACCCGGCAGTATGGTAGGCAGGCCAAGTCTGGGGTGTGACAGTATGACTCTGGGACACACCTATTTAATTAGAGGTGAATAAAAAAAGATTAGATAGCTTGACATCATCTTGAAAACTTGAAATTGTTCATAGCCCCTAAAAGAGACATACTTGGCAGTTTTTTTACTAACAAATACAGCGTGTCAGTGATTTTTAACATGTAACTTAAGTTGGGTGTCATTATTCAGGTTGATCTATGGGAGCGGAGCTTGCTTTGCAGACAGAAGTGGTGGGTTAGGCGAAGGGAGGTTATTTATAACTTGAGGATTGCTGATGGGAACTGCACAGCTCTACAGCAGAACCTCCATAGCTGACCACCTCCCTCCACTGACCACCTCCTTAACTTGACCTAATTTTTATAGACTGGACATGCACCACATATACACATCAGTACAGTAGGCCTAGTTCCTTAGATTGACTACCTCCATATGCTGACCAGTTTTTTACGGTCTTTTGGGTGGTCAACCTACATATCTTTTTTGCAGGTGACATCAGTTATTTTGATGTGTGTTCTCGGAACCATGTGTTTTTTCAAAAAGGTTATAAACTGGCCACAGATGTGATGGGAAATGATATTGGTATCTGGCTTTTTGTGATTACAGTCTTTAACTGGGTAACCCGTACCCTAGTATTTAATGATTCATTTTAAAACTACAACCTTTTCTTTGATGTTCTTGTCATAGCAAAGAATTGCAAATTGGAGGAAGTACATTTTGTTTTCTTCCAAAGAAAGAATCACATTTGTCCATTTTCAACATTCTTTAGAAGGCTATATAACAGAATGCTCTTTTTCTTTCGCTTACGAAAAAAGCTTTTCTGTAATTTTTTAAGTGCTTACCTTGGTACTTCCAGCAAGAAAAAGATTTTAGTTTTTCCTGAGACTAAAGTAAAATATTCACCTAACAGCAATAATGCAATGCTCTCTGCTGTGTGAATACTTAGTATGGTAATTACTTCTCTGGATAGAATTGATAATGATGGCTTTTCTCTGAAGTCATTCTCTCTTGTTTCTAGGGATGAGGAAAGGAAAATGCATGCACTTACCAGGGCACTAAGGAATCAGGCTCTATTCCTACATGGAATTCTAATTTTCATCATGTTGAATGTAAGAAGTTCTTTAGCTTCCTTTAGTTCTGATTTTTTAAAAAATTAATTCTTCAGTTAGATAAATCTTTCTAAACTAAATCCAGGAGGATGTTAAGTTCCAGAAGCTGATAAACTCAAAGGTGTTTAATAAAGCTCTTTTTCCCTTTGATACATTAAACGTTTGTGAGCGTCAGAATTCTATGTGTATAATTAGTAACATACAGTGTAATGTCTCATCATGAATATCTGCATAGTTCAGCCCATTATGAGGAGACAGCAAGCGGAGTCTGACATTAGAAGAATCAGACCGCCCAGGGGAAAATGAATGAAATACATTTTACAGCCCTTTGATTTCCTCCTAACACAGTGGGGCTTTGATTCCTGGTTTAAATTTATAAGATTTATTATCATGCCTCTTGCAATAAAAATATACTCATTTTTCAAGTAGTAATGCCCTAATTAAGAATTGAGAAAGAAATTACTGGGACACAATGGAATGTACAGCTTTAAGAGCTTTCAGGAAATTCTCAATACAAACAACTGATTATTTAGGGCCAGTGATGGATTTTTTTTTTTTTTTTTTTGAGACAGAGCCTCAAGCTGTCACCCTAGATAGAGTGCTGTGGCATCCCAGCTCACAGCAATCCCCAATTCCTGGGCTTAAGTGAGTCTCCTGCCTCCGCCTCCCAAGTAGCTGGGACTACAGGTGCCCACCACAGCACCCGGCCATTTTTTGGTTGCAGCCGTCATTGTTGTTTGGTGGGCCCCGGGGGCTGGATTCGAACCCGCCAGCTCAGGTGTACATGGCTGGCGCCTTAGCCCGTTGAGCCACAGGCACTGAGCCATGGATCTTCTTTTGTTCTACCAAGATATAAGAGAAAGAAATGATTTGTACAGTTATCTTCTTTTGTCAGTGATAAACAAAGATGGCGAAAAAGACCTCCCCTGACATATAAACACACCATTCATACAGAGAGTCATTTATGAAAACCTTAGTGCAGAATTTGGCCCTGCATTGAAATTGTGATGAGCCCCAGATGTGTCCCTAAACTTACTTAAGGGAAAGTGTCCTGTGTTTAACACTATCTCTTAATTTTTCTTTTTTAAAACACAGATATTTTTGTTTTTCTTTTATTACTATTTTTAATGACACATAATAATTGCATGTATTTAGGGATTACAGTTTGAAATGTTGATACATCTTTACTATATGTAATGATCAAATCAGGATAATTAGCATATCCATCCCCTCAGACATATATCATTTCTTTGTGTCCAGAACATTCCAAACCAGCTTTCTAGCTATTTGAAGATACACAATAAATTGCTACTTATAGTTTTGATTTCTTAATAATATCTGGAGACACCCAGATCATATGCCCTAGATGTGCCTCCAATAACCCTCTCATGACCCTTGTTCCTGATTTAAGTCTTCAAAAATGAGACAGATTCAAGATGATTTCATATTGTTCAGCAGTAGATCCAAATTATTTCTCTTCCTCTTCATTGTATTTAACCTCTCTGAGACCCAGACCTAGCTGTTTTATTGCTCAAATAAGCTGAAATACCACAAAGTGTATATTTTCCTACATTTTGTTCTTAATAATCTCTACAGGCAAGGCCTAGGGAGCATGGAGAAGTTGCAAGATTTTGGGTTTCTCTCCACCACTACTTGCCTCACACCTTTTCAATTTTAGGTGCTATTGTCCTTTTACTTCCCTCACCCCCTATCAGACTTTTCTTTGGATCCTCATTTATACTAAGGTTCAAATAACCGATAACAACGTAAACCCAGCCTGGGTTGGGTAGGGTTCTCCACCCCCAGTGCACATCAGAATCACATGAGGAGTAAGAATTCACATGGCTTGGTCCCCTGCCACACTTAAGGAATCAGTCACTAAGAGTGAGAACCAGTAAATTTTTTTTCTTTTTTTTTTTGAGAACCAGTAATTTTGATTTTTAAAAAGTTCATGAGCATTCCTGATTGAGAAATACTGACCTTCCATTGGAATCTACATTTTAATAGGCTCAAAACCTGCAACTAAAGCCACTGTGATCAACTGAAGAATTTTAAGTAGCTGTGAGTGAGAACTGCAGAAAGCTGAGAATTCCCCGGACGCAATGGGTGGAGGGCTCTGGCTGCAAACGCCTTGCCTGTAACAACTACATTTTGTACACAATATAAAGATTTTACAAAGTTATTTTTTTCCCTGACTAAAAAGTGCATGTTCTTTGCAGGAAATATAAAAAATGTATGAAGAAGAAAATTTTAAAAATGGAAAATATAGAAAGAACCCAACATTTTGGCTTCTTTCTTGCCATTCCTTGGGAATTTATGTTTTTCATTTTTGTTTTTCACAAAATTGGCCTTATCTTTTCTGTATCATTTTCAGCCAAACAACATTCATTTTGTTCTACAAATGTAGGGTCTTTCTCTCTCTCTCTCTCTCTCTCTCTCTCTCTCTCTCTCACACACACACACACACACACACACAGTGTCTAATATCATGCCTCTAACGTTATGCGCTCAATAAATATTGAATGAAGACAATGAATTCAGTGACCCAGTTTTGGTCTCCTTTTTGGGCATTCACGTAAACATAGTAACAAGTATTATAATGATTTCTATTCCTTGCCTTCTCAATCAGCTTCTAAAAATAATTTTTAGGGTAATTATGGAAAAATAGAACTATTAAATACAAGTTGAATGGGTCTTTGTTCTCTCAAAGTAACTAGGTGACAATTTTTAAATTAAAAAATATGTCTTCTAAGAAATAAGACTTTTGCTTCTACCTTAATTTCTTCTAAGGAGGATCACTTTAAATGCCATCAGTAGCTGCAGCCATCAGGAAAAGATTTGGTTGCATATATCAGTAACCCACACAGTAACAGTGGCTGGAATAAGAAAAAGTCCAGAGGCAGGTAGTCCACTGCTGGTACAGTGATTTCATGGTCAATTAGAGACTCAAGCTTCTTTCTTTCTGCTCTATCTTCCTTCATGTGTGGCTTCTGTCCTTAAAGTTATGTATGATTATGGCTGTTGGAGTTCAACCCTTTGCATCCATATTCCAGGTAGGAAAGAGGGAAGAACAAAAGAAGAGTTGGCTGAGTTACGCCCTTTAGGGAGCTATCCCAGAACCCACATCCATCACTCTGTTTACAGCTCAGTTGAGCTGTCCTTTCAAAGGAGGCTAGAAGATGTGGTCAATTGCCACAGAGAAGACAATTAAGAAGAAAGAGAATAGCAGATATTATATGGACAACTAGCAGTCACTTCTTCTACAGCAAATGTTTTTAACTGCAAATAACAGAGTACCTAATAATAAGTGTCATACCCAGGACATTCTCTTCCTACAAACTGAGTCAGAGTGGCTAGGACTTAGATCAGCTGCTCAAGGATGTTATCAAGGTCCAGGTACCTGCCGTCTTCCTGTTATGCTAGTCATAATAAATCAACAATATCTTTCTATATAGTCAAAACAAAGACCAGATTACTGTATCCTGCCCTCACATTACAACATCCGAACATCAGAAGGCACAAGTTCTTGTTTGTGTCCCATCCATGAAGAAAGTTCCCTGAAGTCCTCTCAGTCAACTGACTGGGCATCACATGACCGTGCTTAAATTAATCAATCAATTAGTGAGAGGAATGGACAATGCAACAATTAGCCAAAGAGTGGCTTGTCCCTCCCAGGATCTAGTATGTGGGAAGACAAATATTTGGGAAAAAAAACAGGGTTTAATACCAAGGAAGAAAGGAGGTGATCAAGGGCATAAGGATGAGTGCTTACTGGATAAATAATAGTTCATGTTAGTATGTAAAACATACTCTGTTTTACAACTGTTCTGAGTAGTACAGACTTAGGAAATTCCATGATAGCTCACTCATTAAATAAATAGCATTTCTTTCAAAAGGGCAAAACACAAGCCTGAAATCAGGCAATGAATGAATCATTAAGCATTAACACACAGGTGCAGATTTCCATTTCTATGGCTGTAGAAAAATAAAAGGAGTTACCTTTTCTTTGAGAGAGAGCAAGCCAAGATGAAAAAACGAGTTACCTTTTGATGGATAGCAACAGTCCTCACAAAGTGGTACACTTTTAGCATTGTGCAAATGTTGGAAAGTTGGAAAAGTTCCAATTATTTTAAAACTAAAATCATCAACTAAAAAGCTGGGAAAAGTTCCAATTATTTAAAAACTAAAATCATCATCAAATAATTTGCATTTCTCTCACATAGATGAAAATATGTTTTTATTGAATGTTCCATTTAAACTGTGAAGGACTTTAACTAGTTAATGTAAAATTATCCTTTTCTTTTTCTCAATAATAGCATTGTTTGTGTACTGTATTGTATGTAACCCCCATCTCTTGCCCCAAATAAGGCAACACAGACTCATGCTGAAGGTTTAGTGTCCTTAGTTCCGAGAAGAAACACTTGATTTGAATTCACAAAACCTAGGCCCATAGGTGTTTCAGATTCTAGACTGGGGAAGAGGGTGTTTCTGGGAATTGAGGAAGAGATGAATGGACCCACATAGGAGCACTAAATTCCTGGAGGGTAAACAGAGGCGTAGGGCATGGTGACCAGCTCTACAAGATGTGAGGTTCATTCCCACCCTGCACTTTGGAGGTAACTGGTCATCTGATTATGCCTAAATAGATGCATGGAGATTGAACCCCTGGCACTGTGACCATGAGAGCAACCTCTGGCCAACAGAAATTTTTGTGTCAGCATTTTTGGAGCCCACCCAAGGCACTGTTGTGTGGAAACAAAGAATGTAGTCACAGAAGCATCATGAAAGGTAGCAGTTATCGTGGAATCAGGGCCCTCCTTATTTCCCTAGAGTCAAGTAAATTCTTGCATTCTTAGAAGCCAACAGACACAAGGGGGGAGTCTAAAAGTGACAAAGACTGTCAATGTTCACTCTTGTTTTACTAACAAAACTACTACTCAAGGCACCTGCACCTGCCTTTTGTTGTTGTTGTTGTTGTTGTTGTTGAGACAGAGTTCCCATCCTATGCCCTGAGCAGAGTGCAAGAGCGTCATTCCTCACTGCAACCTTAGGCTCGGGCTGTGGACATCCTGCTGCCTCAGCCTCTGGAAGCTGCTGGGATTATAGGTGCTTGCCTTGACGCCCGGCTGGGTTTTTCATTTTTTTATGAGCCAGGGTCTCATTCTTGCTCAGGTAAGTCTTGAACTCCTGAGTTCAAGCAATTCTCCCTCCTCATCCTCCCACAGTGCTGGCATTATAGTCATGAGCCACCGTACCCGGCTGAACCTGCCTTTAAAACTCCATTTCCCAGCCTTCTTTACATGTGTGGTTACTGAGAATAAGAAGTCATCAACAAGTGCCTTGGGAAAAGGTCTGGTGCCCTTTGGGGTTCCCCTTTTTCCTCCTGGGAATGAGGAGGTCATCTCTGGAAGGACCATAACCATATTTTAACCTTGAAGATGGGAATCATACACTGAACATCTCAAGAGCAGAAAATACAGGAAGGGCTTTAGTTTCTGATGTGTTCCTGGAGCAGCCATGCTAGCTCAGGACTTTCTCTATCTAGAATTTTCCATGAGATATTAATCATTGTCATTTTTAACATTGTAGTTGGGTCTCTGTAATTGACAGAGTATTAACCTTCTATCTAGGTCATATAATTTTCATGATAACCTTGGAAGTATTATTATGACTGATTCCCCCCCACCTTTTTTTGCCCAATGGGAGACTGATGAACCTTAGAGTCAGAATTCAGGCACAATTTTATCTGGCTCTAAAGCACATTCTTTTAATGATCACTCATCTGGTAAGTCAAGCTGGGACAAATGTGTTTAGGGTGGGGTGTAGACACTAGAGCAAGAACCAGCTAACCAGAAACCAGAGTGAACAACGCCTGGAGGGGTAGTAGGTGTCTTTTTGTGTAAGTGTGCTCCCACTAGCAAGGCCAAAGAAATACAATCATGCTGATGAGGTTCCTCCATCTGCTCTTTCATCCTGATCATTGCACTTGAGGTATCTTTAAGCTTGAAATCTCCAGTAAAAATGAAAAATATGCCTAGCTGTTAGTCCACTAATTGAGTTAGTTTAGATGCCAATCCTGGTAAGTCAAATGCTGAAGAAAAAAATTTGATCTGAATTAACTAGTTCAATTGTCCACCAAGTCCAAATTGAGCAAATAATTACAAGTTAATTCTTTCATTTAATGCTATGTACAGCGCCCCACTCTGATTAGAAATGGGATATTTATATTCTTGGAGTTCTCCATCTCTGTGGAACACATATGACTCCATTCCCCAGCTTGAGGTATGAACGTCAGGGCACATTTGGCAATGTGTGGGGACATTTTTGGTTGTCACAACTGGAGGGTGTGTGATCTAGTGGGTAGGGGTCACAGATCCTGCATGCACAGGACAGCCCCCCACCCCCCGCACAAAATTACCCATGCCAAAACACCAACAGTGCTGCTGCTGAGAAACTGTGAGCTAGTCAAACAATACTTAGTGAAGGGAGAAGTAGGTACTTCAACCTATTAGAGACAGCCCGATCAGTTATTTCAGGCTCCAAAGTAGTAGTTAAACCTGGCCTGTTGATTCATCAAATTAAGCAGGTAATTTATCATAGTCTATTTTAGTTTTCCATTGTAAATGCAGCCAGAAAGCTGACAGGTTTCTAAAACCCTTCATCCTCTCCGTATCAAGTCTCTGTGTTTACTGGAAGGTCATGAAGTTGCTTTCCTTTCGAGGTCCATTTATTACTTCTAGATCTAGTGCAGTCTATTTAGTCTTTCTTAATGCTGTCTAGTTAAACATTAATGAGATGCTCCCACAAAGTCATAGAATTTGTCTGATTACCTCATTAATTTTTAATGAGATTGATGCTTACACTTCAAAGTAACATAACAGAAATTGGATAATGTAATTCTGGGTGGAGTGCCCCTAAATTTGGCTCTGAATTATTAATCATGTAGGCTGAGGACATTAAGAAGTCTTTTGCCCATAAATTTATCTAAATCTTTAACTACATAATTTCTATCAATATGGTCTCTTCCCAGAAATTTCTTCTAATCCATTTCTGTGGCTGAACACATCTGTTTCTCTTCAGAATACAGTTCCTCAGAATTCAAAACCTGAGAAACTGAGCTACATCCCAAGATTCAGAGTTGAGGCTATTGTTAAGAAGTGTTGTAGTCACATCAGTTTCTTAAGAAGAGAAGTAAAGTATTATTTTTAAATATTAATTTGAGGCTTCTAGAATCAAGGTAACATCTTTAATTCTAGGTATATACCCATATATTTATGTACCTAGATCATTGAGTTTACTATACAGTACTTTGAAATTCTCATCTTACAGATTTTGGCACAAATTTTCATTAATATTCAACTAGTTTTGCAGCTATTGAGTAATATAACTCCCACGGTAGCAATGATTACAGGATTACTCAGCTAATCACAGTTCTTTTACAGTTGGAAACACCACAGGTTAAATTAGTTGTTCTAGTCAATAAACCTAGTTGCATCCAATCCCATTCCCCATTCTGTTTTTGAAATTGAGTCTCATTCCATTGCCCAGGCTAGAGTGCTATCTCTTTACTCTAGCTCACAGAAATCTCAAATTCCTGGATTCAAGTGATCCTCTTGCCTCAGCCTCCCGAGTAGCTGACACTACAGGTGCCTGCCACAACATCCCACTAGTTGTTCTGTTTTTAGTACAGACGAGGTCTTGCTCTTGCTCAGGCTGGTCATCCATTTGCTAAGAATGATAGCAACCATTTCTTTCCAATAGACTAAGAGTAATAGTGAAAATCTGACTGGTAAATTTTGTAAAAACTCCAGGATAATCCCAAATCGACGAATCCTAATACCCCATGCCAAAACAACAAATTTCTGTCAATTCATGAGAGCTATAAATCAATCCAAGCTGTGTTCATGTGTTTAGCCTGAATTATTGTAAAACATTACAAAAGAAGCATTCTACTAAATTAATCAGCCTCAGCTCAACACAGTATAGTCAGGATGACCAAATACATTTCAGCTTCTGCTAATCCAGCCCTCATTTCTTGCGGCCAAAACCAATTAGTTTGACTAAAAGCTCAAGTCTTAAAGTTACAGGGAATGCTTTGTAGAACCACTTTGTAGCAAGACTTTAGTGGGAACACAAAAATAAGACAATCGTGCTGGTCATTTTGGTCATTCACATCAAATTGTTGGGGATTGAGGGAGCTCATCCTGAATCAGCTGAGAAATAGGCTCTGAAGTCAAATGGAGGCCAAATTTTAGATTAATTGCAAGTAAAACTGGACTAGAATAAGCTACATGAACCCATGACAAAGCCAGGCTTCCTGTTCCTCTCTTCTGAGTCGTCCTAGATGGATAATGCACTTGAGACCCAATTCTCTGCAGGGGTAGGACTTTCCCTTGTGTTTGTCACCTAAGGAAGGGAATAATGTATGGGTCCTGAGGACAGACTAGCTGAGAAAAGATAGATGTGAATAGCTCAATACTCTTGTAGAAATGTCACCATAGAGATGAGCCAGCAAAATAAGACAGAAACTTCCACCAACATTGGGGGCAGGGGCTCACTCTTATAATCCCAGCACTTCAGCCTGCTTGAGGACAGGAGTTTGAGGCCAACTTGGGCAATGTAGCGATGCTCCTGTCTCTACACACACACACACACACACACACACACACACACACACAAGAAATAGAAAAATTAACCAGAAATTAACCAGTGGTGATACATGCCTATAGTCCCAGCTGCTTAAGAAGTTGAACTAGAAAGATCCCTTCATCCCAGGAGTTTGAGGCTACAGTGAGCTGTGATTGTGCCACAGCACTTCAGCCTGGGTGAGAGAGTGACCCCTCCCCCGCTCAATGCTTCCTAGAGCCTAGAAGTTCGTAATTTGGACCAACGCTGAAAAGCCAGGAGGTGAAAATGATTCCCACCAACCCACACATCTCACTGCTTTGCAAAATAAGGGATTTAATTTTTCAGTTTTTAACAGTCAGCCTTTAGATATGAAAATAGAAATAGTCTTTATCCTTAAAACAGACTCTGTTTTTAAGATCATGCAAAATTGCACCCAAATTGCGGGCTCAGACAGAGTGGGATAAAGTATCATAAAACAGTGCTTTTTGTAGAGGTGACCAGATTATGTTAACCTGAGTTACTGAATAAGACACAGCGTCTCCTGCTTTTGATGGGAAGGTTACACTTAGACACTTACATAACGGTGTGATAAAGGAATCTTAGAAATAATTTTGAACAGTGGTTCTTAATTCTGGCTGCGCATGAGAATCACCTGATAAGCTTTAAAACATAAATATTTCCTGGCCTGGTGGCTCATGCCTATAATCCTAGCACTTTGGGAGGCCAAGGCAGAAGGATTGCTGAACCCAGGAATTTGAAACCAGCCTGGCGACTCGGTACACTGTTTCAAATTTGAAACAGGCAGACCCTATCTCTTAAAAAAAAAAAAAAAAAAGCTGAACATGGGGGCACACACCTATAGTCCCAGCTACTTGGGAGGATTGCTTGAGCCCAGGAGTTCAAGGCTGCAGTTATGATTATGTCATTGCCCTCCAGCCTGGGCAACAGAGGAAGACCTGTTTCTAAAAAAAAAAAAAGAAAAAAAAAATATTAAGAGCAATCCCCATTTTTGGAGGTCTTGATTTAATTAGTCTAAGATCTGACTCAGACATCTGTTTGAAGGATTCCCCACCAGGGCCTCCAAATATGTAAAAGAGCCTCTCCTTGGGCAGAGACAGCCCTCAGTAGGGACTATAAGGGAGGCAAAAGTCCATCTCCATCTTCTTGGGGTCCTGACTGCACCTGAGAATTAAATTGACATAAGATAGACAGGAGAAGAGCATACAAATTTATTTACAAGTCTTTGCAGGAGCCCTGATAAGGGAATGAAGGCGGGAAGAAGCAGTCAGACAGTCAATCGCTCACACACTGAGTTGCACGGAGAATCCTAAGTCTTGAAATGTGATAAGGCACAGGGGCTGGAGCTACGGTAGTGAAGTGACTAGGAAGATAAGGGGTTAGTTTAGCAAACTTTGTTTGTACCTGTTTCCCTTGCTTTAATCTCCCTGCCCTTGATAAGAATGTTATTCCTTTCAGTATAGGGAGGACATCTTTTGCATGGGAGTTCTGTGCTCTGCTTTTAAGAAACAGAGTGAAGGAAGGTCAGAGTGATCTTGAACCTGCTGTTTTTATAAGTGCCTTTAATTCCAAATAATCATTATGCCACAGCAGTGTGTTTTAGGGTGGCATATTTTTGACTCCTTCAGTACAAAACTGCATGAAGTATTCAGAGCATCCCTACTCCCCAGACCTTGCTCCACAGATGGGGAAAGTAGAGCCCGAGAGGCAGAGGAAGCCTGGAAACAAGGGCGTTAAACTGAGAGGAGCTGAAGATGTTCTGAATTAGAAGCTGCAGACCCGGCGGCTGGCAGGAGGTCTGTGCCTTACCAAATGCATAACTTCAGAGTCTCTGCTATCTGAGCGTTTGTCTCCTCTGTTAAAAAGTATAATAGGAGTGTACTGAGTCTCTGTGTCAGCTTTGGGGAATTCTAGGTCCGGTTTTGTTCAAACTAATCTGAGTACAGGTGTAGGGAGTCTGAATGAAATATTAGCTTTCTAGTTCCAGAAGTGATAAAAGCAGCTCAACCCACTACATAAGTGGCTTTCTCCTAGAGACCCAGACTGCCACAAGGACAGAGCACAGGCGAGATTTGTCCTGGGCTCCCACCCTCCTAAGAGCCAATGGAGAACAAGGGGAGGAGCCCTGACCTATGAAAGGAGCTTAAGGGGCATAGAGTCTCCCCACCTGGCAGGAACCTAAGCAGGCTCAAGGTGGAGGAGGGGGTGTGGGGTTGTTGTGCTCACCAAGGATCTTCAAGGAAACTGGCTCCTCCACTGCTCGGGAAGAATGGGATCGATGTGCTCCCTTTGGGGGAGCTCAGTAGACTGTAGCTGTAACCAGTGGTTCCCAAATCTCAGCACACATCAGCATAATGCAGAGTGTTCAGACTCATATTGCTGGCCTGCACTGGCCGAGTTTCTGACTCGGGAAGACTGAGAATTTGCTGTTTCTACTGGTCTGGGGACCACATTTTGAGCATCACTGATTTAGGCCATATTAGAAAGAGCCACCAGGATTCTCCCTCTTGTAAGGATGTTGCAATGCCTTTCAGTCACTGATGTCTTAATATTCTTAATGAAATGGGTGGTTTTAAGCAGAGGAGTTATATGATCAGGTTTTTGTTTTAAGAGCACCTTTGCTGATGAGGGAAGAAAGGATTAGAGGAGGAAGAGTGAAAGTGGGGAGATCATTTAGAAGGTTATTATAGACTCTGGGAAAATAATGGAACAAAACTGGACTAAGGTGGGATTGTGGAGATGGTAAGGAAAGGAGAGATGGTGATAAAGAAAATGCATTTGGAGGTAAATTCTGTGATACATGGGATGAGAGAGTAGAAGAAAAGGAAGAATTGAGGATGACTCTCAGACTTCTGGCTTGAGTAATGCAGAAAGGAGTCATAAAATTTGTAGACATGAGTAAGATTTGGGAAGTCAGGAAAAGATTGCTTAAAAGACAAATAAAGTGGTGGTGCCTGCTTGCCCTTGTGCCCTGTGAGGACACAGAGAGAAGCTGCCAGCTATAAGGAACAGGTCCTCACTGGACAATCTGCTGGTGTGTTAATCTTGGACTTCTCAGCCCCTAGAACTGTAAGCAGGGAACTTCTGATGTCTCTAACCCAGTCCAAAGGATTTTGTTATAGCATCCCAAACAGACTATGACAGGCTTCACTACCTCAAACTCTCCTATTCCCAACCTTCGCTTTGGGACCCAGGCCTGGGTCTGATAGACTGTTTTCTCCCAGAACACTTTACTTCATACACTGTGGGCTTATGAAGCCAATAGGTACCTTTTCTTCTTAAGCATGTGTATTAGTTTCCTAGGGCTGCCATAACAAATTACCACAAACTAGGTGGATTTACCGATCAGAAATTTGCTCTGGAGAATAGACGCACCAAATGAAGGTGTCGGAAAGGCCATGACCCTTTTGAAGTCTCTAGGAGGGAATCCTTCATCATCTCTCCCAGCCTCTGGTAGCCCCAGGTGTTCCTGGGCTTGTGACAGCATCACTGCAATCTGGCCTCCACCTTCACACGGCTGTCTGGCTTCTGTATCTGTGTGCACAATTTCTCTCCTTATGAGGACACCACCCATCCTTTTCTAATTTGACCTCATTTTCACTTAACTAATTATTTCTACAATGATCCTATTTCCAGATAAGGTCAAATTTTGAAGTGCTGGGGAGACGAAGGCTTGAACATAACTATCTTTTAGGGGGATATAATGCAACCCCTAACAGTGTGAAATTTGCATTTCTTTTAATTACTGACCATGTGACAGCTCCATAATTTCTTGACCCACAAAAGACCACCGTGGACTTGTCCTATCTGGGCATTCCTTCCATGCCAGTGTAGTAGCCTTAGCAACTCCTTGGGGGTTCCAGAGGTGGTGGGTAGCTCATTCCTACCCTTGGAGTACCTGCTTATAAATTGTTAATATAAAAAGGGGAGAGCAGAGAGAGAAAGAATGAGGGAGGGGTGGGGAAAGGAAGAGCAGAGAGAGGGAAGGAGCAAGGGGGGTGGGGTCTTGGTGTGTGCCACACCTTTTGGGGGCAAAACACGATTGTAAGAGGGACTTTACCTAAC
>CAUYRH010021427.1:0-40162 GCA_963574655.1 Perodicticus potto | reverse complement strand
TATTTATAGATTTACATATATAGAACCAGCATTGAGACACTGGGATAAACCCACTTGGTCATGGTACATAATTTGTTTGCTGTGTTGCTGGATTCTATTTGCTAGGATCTTATTGAATATTTTTGCATCAATATTCATTAGAGATATTGGTCTATAATTTTCTTTTCTTGTTGGGCCTTTTCCTGATTTGGGGATTAGGGTGACATTTGCTTTGTAGAATGTGTTGGGAAGTATTCCTTCTTTTTCTATATTTGGAAAAGGTTAAGTAATATAGGTACTAGTTCCTCTTTGAAGGTTTGGTAGAATTCTGATGTGAAGCCATCTGGTCCTGGACTTTTCTTTTGGGGGAGATTTTGTATCGTTGATGCTATTTCAGAACTTGATATAGGCTTGTTCAACATTTCTACTTCTTTCTGGCTAAGTCTAGGGAGGTGGTGTGCTGCCAACTAGAAGTCTATTTCCTTCAGATTTTCATATTTCTGAGAGTAGAGTTATTTATAATATTCATTAAGGATTTTTTGAATTTCTGAGAGGTCTGTTGTTATTTTGTCTTTGTCATTTCTGATTGATGAAATTAGGGATTTTACTCCTTTATTTCTGGTTAGGTTAGCCAAAGGTTTATCTATTTTATTGACCTTTTCAAAAAACAAACTTTTTGATTTATTGATCTGTTTTATAATTCTTTTGTTTTCAATTTCATTTAATTCTGCTCTAATTTTCATTATTTATTTTTTTCTGCTGGGTTTGGGGATGGAATGTTCTTCCTTTTCTTTGTGATTGAGATGTCCCATTAGTTTGTTGACTTCCTCTCTTTCCCTTTTCTTGAGGAAGACTTGCAATGCTATAAATTTCTCTCTTGTGACTTCCTATACAGTATCCCACAGGTTCTGATAATTCATGTCTTCATTTTCGTTTTATTCCAAAAATTGGGTAATTTCCTTCTTAATCTCATCTATTACACAGCTGTCATTCAGCATAAGGTTATTTAGTTTCCATGTCTTTGTGTGAGTATGCAGATTCCTGTTGTTACTGAGTTCAACTTTTATTCCATATGGTCTGAGAAGATACAAGGAATAATTTCTATTCTTTTAAATTTGCTAAGGCTAGACTTGTGACCTAAGATGTGATCTATTTTGGAGGATGTTCCATGGGCTGATGAGAAGAATGTGTATTCAGTTTTGTTAGGATGAAATGTTCTATAGATGTCTGTTAATTCCAATTATTGAATGCTTAATTTTAAGTCTAAAACTTCTTTGCTTAGTTTTTATTGGAGGATATATTTTACACTGCCAAATGAGTGTTAAAATTTCTGACTATTTTGGTGCTGAAGGAAGTCAAGTTACTCATGTCTGTTATGGTCTCTTTTATAAACTGAGCAGCATTCTGGTTGGGGGCAAAGTGGTTAATAATTGAAATGTCATCATGTTGAGTTTTCCCCTTAAAATTATGAAGTGATCATCCTTATCTTTCCTTACTTTTGTTGGTTTGAAGCCTAATGTATCTGCAAATAAAATTGCAACACCTGCTGATTTCCATTTGCCTGAATTATAGATGACCATCCCTTCTCCCTGAGTCTATATTTATCTTTTAAGGTAAGATGAGATAATTGTATGCAGCAGATATCTGGCCTGAGTTTTTGTATCCAGTCAGCCAACCTGTGCTCTTTAGAGGACAATTTAAGCCATTCACAAAAATTGTAAATATTGGCAAGCCTGGTAGTATTTTGGGTGTCGAGTTTTTCAAAAGTCCAATGGACATTTTTAATACTTTCACCACTGTAGAAGTTGGGATTTGTTCAAAAGTTTCTGAGTGAGTTTATTTTCCTGGTAGAGCATTGTGCTGGTCATTGTGGAGGATGGGTCTGAGAATATCCTGGAGAGGTGGTTTAGTTATGGCAAGTTTCTTCAATATGTGAATGTCATTAAAGTATTTAATTTCTCCATCATAAGTGAAACTCAGTTTAGCTGGATACAGGATTCTGGGTTGAAAATTTTTTGTTTTAGGAGGTTAAAAGTCGATGATCATCCTCTTCTGGCTTGAAAATTTTCTGCAGAGAGATCTGTAGTCATTCTAATATTCTTCCCCTTGTAGGTTATGGTTTTCTTATATCTGGCTTCTTGCAAAATTTTCTCCTTCTTATTAACTTTGGTGAAATTAATTACAATGTGTCTGGGAGATACTTTGTTTCAGTTGGGTTGAGCTGGCGTTCTGAATCTGAACTGTCTGCTATCTGAATTTCAGAATTTCTTGCCATGTTTCGGAAGTTCTCCTCAATTTTCTGTTGGAGTAGAGCATCTGGGCTATTCAAAGCAACCTCGTTGGCTTCAGGAATTCCTATAAGGCGAATGTTTGCTTTTTTGGAATTGTCCTATAGCTCTCTGAGTAAATGATCTGTTTTTGCTCTCCACTACTGTTCCTCTTTGAGCATTTGGGATCATTCAAAAGCTTTGTTTTCAATGTCAGAAATCCTTTCTTCTACCTGCTCCATTCTGTTACTGAGGGATTCTACTGTGTTTCTCATATCTTAGAGGGCTGCAAATTCTTTTCTCAATGTGTCAAAATCTTTGGTAATTTTGTCTTTGAATTCATTGAATTCTAGAGACAACTTTTGAATTATTCCTAAAATTTCTAGTTCTAACTTTACTTCCATTCTGTTAATCTTATTTGCCATCCAAATTCTAAACTTGATTTCTGACATGTCAGCCATTTGTTTATAAATGGGATCTTCTGGTGTGTCTGCCTTGTTGTTCCTTGAGGGAGCTGATGTACTCTGATTACTCATGTTCCCAGAGTTTTTCTGCTGATTCCACCCCATGATGATTTTTCACCATTTGGCAAGATGAGCAGGTAAGGTGAAATTGGATTGGGGGCTCCTGGAGTAATGATTAACCAGCCCTTTGCCAGAGAGCTGGGACTGGTGACTACAGGTTTTCCCCTACAGCGTGGCAAAGGATCTGTACAGTAGTACAGCCTGTGACTCTGGGGACCTGCTTGGTGTGGTGGGGCTAGGTGGCTCTGCCTTGTATTCAGCTGGTCTCTGTCCAATCCTAAGTGAATCAGTCACTCTGGATTGAAGTCTCATCTGTAGAGAAATACAAGCAACTAAGACACCTGCCTCCCACAGGCAACAACTGGAAGAGGAAAATCAAACCGTCCCACTACAACACAACCAGGGTACCACCTTGGAGGGTCCTCAGGTGATTGGTCCTGTTCAAAAGTTCCAAACCAATTGACCCAGTCAGCACCAACTCCCAAGTGGGAGAGTTCAATAGGTCTCAGCAACTAGATGGCAAGGATCTACTGGCAACTCAAGTGTGGCTCACTCCAGTGCTCCATGGAGTCAGAAAGACCCGCCCAACAAATGAGACAGTTGTGGGGAGGTTGATACCTCCTTCCCCACCTTGCACCTCCATCACACCCAGTCACTGGTACCCCCACGAGGCTGTGGCCCAGTTTCCTCCAATGAGCAAATGCGCCAGGGGGTTGCTCCTGCCAGTGTCACAGGGAGATCAATGTCTCCTTGGCCAGGCTGCCACACTTTGCCACCAGCTGGCAGGGGAAGCTGCAGCCTGACTACCTCAGGTGCTAAATGGAAGCTGGGGAGTGTCACTCAGTTCCAGCCCTGCCCAGGGCTGATACTACTGCCATTTATATTCACACAGAATTTTCATTTCTGTCCTGGCTGTGTCCCACCATGGGCCAAGCACATTTTGAGTTCACAGATGCTGTGACTCAGCCCTGCCCTGGGCCACTGTCACCTTGCAAATTTTTGTGGAGCTGGTGTCTTTGTCTCCGCTGCACTCTTTGTTGGGACAGGCATGATTAGAGTTCACATAGGGCTCTCAATTCCTTCCCTGCCCTGGGCTGATGCCACTGTCACATGCCCTCTTGTCCCAGCTGTGCTTCACTGGGGCCTGGGGGCATCTTGGGCTCACAAAAGCAGCAATTCTGACTCATCTCTGCCTGGGAGTATGCCACGTCTGTGCATGCGTATTCTAGTCTCAGTCCCCTCTGAGCCCTGCCCAGGCAGGAATCACCACAGGCATACCCTTTGCTTATAGGTCCTGTGTTTCCATCCCAGATATACTCCACCCGTGGCTGTCCCCAGAGTAGAGGTCTGGGTCCCTCTGGTTGCTAACAGAGATGGGAAGTGTTTCTCCAAAATACCACCAGGGATGTGAGCCCTATTGTTCCTACTGCTGCTCTCTTCTGCAGGGCACCATTTCTCCTTCTCCCACTTGGCTCCCTCACTCCAAAGTCCCTGCTTTATACCCTTGCTGCTGATTCAGCACAGACTTGTAACAGCCCACATCTTGCCCATATCTCACGGGAAATTGCCCAAGAGTCTGGACTCTACGGGAGACAGACTTCCAGACCTAAGGGTGGAAGTGGAGGGGAGTGCTGGGAGTTCACAATTGCAGGTAGAGGATATGTTCAGTTTTATGCTTGGCAATAGAATGCCAAGGCACACAAGTAGGTTCTCTCTGGGGGAAGAAGTTACAGCTTTTAGTGGGTCTCTCCCATGGGATAAAATAGGAGGAGATCTGAACTCTGCTCGCTTAGTTGTGGAAAGTACACTGTGAGCTGTTCTTAATGGGGAAGGGACTCCTGTCCACTTGGCGAAGGGGTTTGTACCTATTGTTTGTTTCCTTGGGGTTGCAGCTTACCTCAGCAGGGGTGATGTGCAGTCTTCAATCTTCTCTCTTTGCTCAGCTCCAAACCATCAGCTTACTTGATAAGCTTCTGTCCATTAACTCTCCTTTTGGACAGAAGCCTCTATGGAAAGCTGGCTCCAGTCAGCCATCTTGCCTCTCGCCTCTTGATCACCTCATCACAGATATTCAGTCCCAGATAAGCCCCCAAAATATGCTACCAGAATTTCTTTATGCAGTAAGTCCTTGGCCTTGAAGATTTGAAGAATGAATCCATGGACCACAGAAATCAATGATAGGATTTATTAAGATAGAAAGGAATAGGAAAGCGAGGAAAGGCACCAGAGTCTCTGGCAGAGAGGGAGATCCAAGTAGCAGGTCTACTTTTTTTTTTTTTTAATAGTACTTCATACACTTTTAAATTTCATACTTGTACCACACTCCATGAAACACAAGTTGTAATTTCAGTAAAATGGAAGTATCTTGTCTTCATTTTTCCTTAGAGACACTACTTCCCTTGCAACCTTCTAGAATGCAAGCTGTTTTGTATCAGAAGCTGTATCTCTCAAGCCAGGAAGTCAAGTTAGTGACATTCTTCCACATGTTGCCCCTTCAAACTATTACTCCCACCTCCCAACAAACTTCTCTTTGAGGCATGCTGCTCTTATGAAGCGTTTGACTAGCTGCCTTGGTTCTTGGAATTCACCTGAAGTTTCTGTGTCTTTTTCCACTGAGAACATACTCCTGATTGTGACCAGTCTTATCCTTTACGTCCTATTGGGACATAGACGTTTTATCATAAGCCTCATTCCAACTTGACATCAGTCCTCATTCAACACTGATTTTGCTTGCATTTCTGAGCTTTTGCTGGCACGTTCTGACCTTTTCCTCAGCAACAGTGCCTCAGTTATGACAATCAATTACTGTGGTTGGTAGCCTTGGTTAATCATTTCAACTGCTTTTTCCATAGTAAAAACCCAATCACTGCTGTGGTCAGCATGTATAATGATTATTTCATTTACAAGAAATGTCCTAATTTGGATCAAAGAGTTGACAACTGCAAGTTCTAAAATACATTTCTCATATGTTAGCCAAGCCAATTAAATCACTCAAAGTCTTCTTAATTGTATTCATTATAACAGCATTTATCTATCTGTGACAATCCAGAAATGGGCACTGGTGACTAAAAGAAAGATGATTCTTCCTAAAACTTTTCAAAGTAATTTTTATAAAAGACAATATGCTAATTAATCAAATCTTGTCATGCCTCACCTTATCCTTTATTTGTTGATCAGATTCTAATGAGGTTCAGAGTCACCACAACGAATGCCAATTTTTGTTGTAGAACATTGTGTTTTATAAATTTAGAAAGTGTTCAGAAAGGCCTAAATCAACGTTGAACATTTAAGGCTACAAAATAATCTATTTACTATTTATTTAAATGTAACCACAAAACAGAGTAGCCATAAAGTAGGACTTAATACCTTAACAAAAGTAGATATTCAACAATTATTGTATTTTGAATGTTGTACAGACTATCTTATCAAAAATAGTGGAAAATAATAAAAATATCCTTCCTTTATTTTTTTCTACAACCAAGTTCCACCTGTTCTATGTTGCAAGTTATTTCTTCTGTAGCATTTTACTTTCTTATTTTTTAAATAAACATGCTTCTTTTTAAATTAAATTTATTATTTTCTAATAATAGTATATCCTCATATTGCTGTAATAAATAGTACAAATAGTAAAGTCCTATGTAGTTTATCCAGTCTCTGCAATAGTAACAACTTCTAAAACAATTATAAATATCAGAACTAAGATCTTAAATTTAATACAATTAAGGTATAAAACTACAAAACATTGCTGTTTCACCATACAGATTACTCAATTTTTTCTATTTCTTTGTATAGCCATACTAATTTTTCTTTCTTTTCTTTATTAGCCTACTTATACCAAAGTCAGTAAACAAATAATCTATTTTGCATTCAATAAATTTTTTTCAATTTCAAGAATGTTCTGTAAATATAATCATATTTATTGTTGATTAAAATTCCATGGTATGGTTATTTTAATCTCAGTCTAATTATTCAACCACTGAAGGACATTTGAATTTAACACAGACCAGTTTTACCACTTTCTTACCAACATTTGCTATTACCACCGCTTTTTACTGAAATCATTCTGATAGGTGTGCGGTGTTATCCAACTGTGATTTTAAGTTGCATTTCTCCGGTAGTAATGGTGCTAAGTACCCTTTCACATGCTTATTTGCCATCTGTATACCCTCCTCAGTGAAATGACAGTTCATGTTTTTACCTATTTCTAACTGGATTGTTTTTATTTTAAATGAATTTTCTTTGTTTTGGTTTTTACTGTTGAGTTTTGTCAGTTCCTTATATGTTTTACACCTTTGTAAAGGTGGTACATGCTATGAAAATATTTTTTCTCAGCCTGTTGCTTATTTTTTCTTTACTTAACAGTGTCATTCACAAAGCAAAATCACCTTGATGAAGTCCAATTTAGAAAAATTTTAATTATAGGAATTGTACTTTTGATGTCAAGGACTCTACCTGGCAACGAATTTTAAAGATTATCTCTATGTTTCTTTCTAGAAGGTATAAAGTTTTACATTCTACATTTATGTCTATAATCCATTTTGAGTGAGTTTTTCTATAAAGTGTAAAGTTTAAGTTAAGGCTTTTCCCCCCTCATTTCGTCTAGCTGTGACCCATTGTTGAAATGGTCCTCCACCCTCTAAAGAACTGCTTTTGCCACTTTGTCAAAAATCAGTAGATCATACTGGTGTGGAGTTATTTATGGTTTCTCCACTCTGTTTAATTGATCTACGTGTGTATTCCTCTGTCAATACCAACAGAATCTTGGTAACTGTAGATATATAAAAAACCTCTATTGGTTAGACTATTCCTCCAAATGTATTCCTTTTCAAAATTGTTTTAGCAATTTGAATTCTTTTGTTCTTCATATAAATTTTAAAATAATATTGTCTTTTTTTTACAAAAAAGTCTTCCTGAGATCTGTACAGAAATTTTGTCAAACCTGTCAATTTGAAGAGAATTGACATTGTCATGATACTGAGTTTTCCAGTCCATGAACAGTCTTTCCATTCATTCATCTCCTCTTTGATTTCTTTGATCAGTGTATTGTAAATTTCAGTGTGCAATACCTATGCATATTTTGTTAGGATTATACCTAAGTGTTTCTTTTTATTTTGAGTGATTTAAAATATTATTATATATTTAATTTTAGTGACCATGTGTTCATATCTAATATATAGAAATTGAATTGATCTTTTTATGGTTATCTAATGTTGCATATATAATCTAATGTTGACTACACCTATTTATTGTAGGAGCATTTTTTGTTTGTTTGTTTTGGGTAGATTCCTTGTAATCTACAAAATCTGCAAATAGAAATAGATTTCTTTTTCTTTTCAAACTTGGTTTGAACTTTTTTTTTTATCTGAATATACTGACTAGAACTTTAGTAAAATGTTTGAGTAAGAGTAGAAAGAGCAGATATTATTTCCTTGCTTCTGATTTTAGAGATGACAAATTATGAATTTTTATTATTGTTTTGGTTTTGGTGTCATATCTTCAAAACAAATACCTGATCTAATGTTGTAAGAATTTATTACTACATTTTCTTTTAAAAATTTTTATGATTTTTGTATTTGCATGTGGATTCTGATCCGTTATGAGGTAGAATTTGTGTAAGGTATGAGATACCTTTTCCCTGTGAATATCCATTTCATTTGTTCCAGAATTATTTTTTGAAAAGACTCAGCTTTTCTTCAATCATGTTGGCTTTGTCATCCTTGTCTAAAATGAATTAATGTAAATGTAAAGGTTTAATTCTGAATTCTCAGTCTTATTCCTAAGATGTTTATGCTCTTCCTTATGGTAGTACCATTATTTTATTGTAGCTTTGTACTGAGTTTGGAAATCATGAAATGTGAGGCCTCCAAATTTGCTCTCATTTATCAAGATTGTTTTGGCTATTTTGCATCCTTTGCATTGACATATAAATTTTAGGCTCAAACTATTAATATTTGAACACAAGGCTGAAATTTTGGAATGTTGGTAGTCTTTGTGTTGAACATGCAGATCATTTTAGAGAGTAGTTCAATCTCAGCAACATCAAGTCTTCCAGTTCATGGGAATGGGATGTTTTGCCATTTACTTAGATATTCTTTAACTTTTTAAAGAGATATTTTGTGGATTTTCATGCTCATATCTTATACTTTGCCATATTTATTTTTAAGCATATTATTGTTTGATAATTTTATAAAGAAATTGTTTTCTTAATTTTATTTTCCAATTGTTCACTGCTAATGTGTAGAAATAAAATTGATTTTATTACATTTATCATGGACTGCAATCTTAAGGAACTATTTATTAATCCTAATTTTTGATGTGTGGATTCCTTAGGGTTTTCTATACTGATGTAATCTCTGGACAAAGAAAAACTTTCAATTTGAATGCCAATGTATATATATATTTTTTTTTCTTAGCTAATTGCCCTAGCTTAGAATTCTCAATGCAATGTGAAAGAAGTAGCAAAGAATAAATATGCTGTAATTGTATTATTCGTGATCTAAGGAGACAACCTCTTTCATCATTATGTATGATACATGTATAAACCATGAGATTTTCATAGATAAATTTAACTGAGTGAGGACATTTCCTTGTACTTCTAGTATATTGAGTATATTTATCATAAAAATGGAATGAATTTAATGAAATTAATTTTTTCTACATTTATTCAGGTGAAAATCTGCGTTTATCTTTATTAATATGCTGTATTGCTTTGATTCATTTTAATATATTAAACCAACCTTGCATTCCCGTGATACATCAGAACAGGTCATGGTATATAGTCTCTCTATTTTTTTTTTCTTTCTTTGTGCTATTTCACAGACTAGATGCTATCAATTCACCTGTCTTCTTTGTATCTCTCTTTTTCAGCTCAAATCTTTGAGCCCCTCTAGTGATTTTTTTCTATTTCACTTGTATAATTTTCCATTCTGGATTTCTATTTGATTCTTTTCTTATAATTTCTAGCTCATTGGTATTTAGTGATACACTATTCTCAAGCTTTTGTTTAATTATATACACATGGATTCCTCTGCCACATTTAAGATACCCTTTGTAACTGGTTTAAACCTCATTTCAAGTAAGTCTAATATCTGGGGCTCTCTGGCACACACTCTACTAGTTCTCTTTTTTCTGGAGATAAGCCATATTAATTTCCTAAATTTTTCCATTCCTCATAATTTTGTGCTGGACAGGAAACCTTTAAATAATAATGTGGCAACTTTGGAACTCATAATTTTCCTCTCCCAAACTAGGATGTGTTATGTCTGTTTATTTTTGTTGTTGTCAGTGTTTATTTGCATAGTAATTTTCATTAATAATGATGTAAAGTACTTATTCTTTTTCATGTGTGGGTATTGGAGGCTTACCTGATTATATGAGTGATCAGCTGGTGATTGGACCTTGATTTCCCTAACTGGCTTAAATTAATAAGCCTCCCAGGCTTTATCTGGGGCTTTCTACTAGTATTGGTGTAGTCCCTCAATACTCCAGCAGTCAGTCTACAACTCTACTTTGCCTTCACTGCCTGGTTACATCACACCTCAAGGCCAGCCTGAGGTAGAGATTGGGGGCTTTAGCAGGTCTTGGCTGAGTGTATTCACAGCCCTAATCAAATGTCTGATTGTCTAGGCATCCATGAACATTAAAGATTTTCAAATTCCTGTGTAGACATCTCTTTACAATGATTTTGTTTTCAAGGGTGTTGTTGTTGTTGTTGTTGTTGTTGTTGTTGTTGTTGTTGTTAGTTAGTTACTTGTCAGTCCCAACTTGAATCTCCGCTAAACACAGCTACAGTATAAAGCAATTGCTTCTGTTTGGTTGTGCTATTTGCACAAAAAATGCTGTAAGTCAGTTCAAACAAATGTCAACCTTGACCCTGGAGCTTTTAATGAAACTTCCAGATGGAAAAATAATGATAATTTTCTGGGGTGGGACCATCTCCAAAATCATTCTGCCCCTAAATGGACGCTAGACTTCCTCTTTTCACAATTAGTGCATTTGCAAATTTATTGGTTTTCAAGGCTACATGGAGTGCAGAAAAAGGAAATAGAATAGGGCAGGTTGAAACACTGCAAAACTTGCTATTCCCACCAAGGTACAGCATTTTTCTTGAATAATTGCACTTCTGAATGTTTCATGCTTTGGGTTAACTTCCAAATTCTTAATTTTGGAATTGAATTGATTTTGAAAATTTTTGCTAGTATCCTAATTGCTTTTTTCAACAAGCAAATTTTCAGAGGTTTTTGTATTTGTATTTTTGATGTGCTTCTCCATTCAGATAATTTTTTGCTGCCTTAAACATATTTTCAAAATTGTCTCCATGAAATCCCGCATAAAGTTACTCACCTACTGCCTATAGAATGGAACAAAATTCCTTAGTTAAATATTTACCGTTCTCAATATTCTTCCCCCAATAAATTTTTATAAATTATTTGTAAACACCTCAAAAAATTATTTGCATCCTCTGAGTCAAGCCACTGACAATGCACTTATTTACTGCAATTTTCTTTGTACCGATTTCTTCGCAAAAGTAAAAGTACAAATATAGTCCAAAAAATGCATACACATTTTAAGAAAAGAAAAAAAAGTATTAAAATTGTAATACTCAGTAATAAAGATGAGTACAGGTTAACATTGAGCACCTCTTTGCAGAAGTAAAACGTGACTAGATTATTGCAATTTTAACACAGTTTTTTCCTTTCTAAAAATGTGTGTGCTTTTTTTTTGATGCCTTCTGTATATCTGAGATGTCAGTTCTATATTCCATTTCTGCATGGCTTAACAAAATCAAATACCATCTACGATATGAAAGCTTTGCTTAGTAAAGATAGATTTTTTTAATTTCTTAAAGCAATTACATTTTCAAACATATATCTATTATGTTTTACTTTCCTAATTTATAGGCTATCATTTTTTACATTTTTTCTGTTAGAATAAAAGCTCTTAGGAAGTAACACACAATTATATGTACCCTTAGAAATATGTCAGGCACTCTATAAATGCTTCATGAATGATTAGATGGATATATGAATGAATGAATGAGTGAAACATAAGTAAATAAATACTATTTCTCATCTCTTTTAAATAATTATTTATAATATTATTTTCCACCAGTATATCCTAATAACGTTCTTTGGTAATAAGAATGTATTACATTACTAATAACTATTTTGTGATGTATAAATCAAAAATTACATTTATTGCTAATTGCCAAATATATTTACATTTTTAATATACTGGACAAAAGAATTGACACTGGAGTAATTTTAACCAAATTGTTTTCTGATATCAAATACTTGTACTAAAACTTCAGCCTAGTAATTTGTGTACCTAATTTATACTAGCTATAATCAGCATTATGTATTCCTAAAAAAGGAATATTCATCTTCTATAGCCTGAAATAGAATAATCATTTCATATTTTGATAATGAGTATTTATAAAAAATGCAAATACAAATATATTTGCAGAGTTTTTGATATTTGAAGGATCAGAAGAAGAGTGTGAATAAAAAAAAAATCATCTGCTATACGCATGGTCAAATGTCATCTAAAGGAACCTGGATTCTGCTACCATAACCCATGCTACTAGAACAAAATCCCTTAGAAGAATCCCCTTCTCTTTCTTGAGAACTATTTAGTGGTTTACTTTAAAGTTTCACTCACATTTTTATAGAAAATTATAGATAAGTAACATCTTAACAGGATTAGTAATACAATACATAAAATAAACTAAATTATTGCTTGGGTATGACTGATACTATTAACTCAAACTTTGCTAAGATGTATTTGTAACTAGTTTTAATTATGGTAATATAACTCCTTCTGTCATTTAGTATTTCTTCTGTTCTAAAATTTTGTCTTTGAATAACAATCTGAAAGAGAGTTAGAACAATGCGTTTCTATATTTATCTAAATGATAAATATTCTCTGGAAAGCACCTACACATTAGTATTTGTTACGATAGTCAGTTTCTACAACAGAAGTCCTTTTGTACCCTGATGCCCATAATTTGAAGATGTTTGTAAAACATCCTCTGTCCTTAGAATAACATCATATGCTTATTATACAAAAAAGTGATATTCAAGGGCAGCACCTGTGGCTCAAAGGAGTAGGGCACCAGCCCCATATGCCGGAGGTGGTAGGTTCAAACCCAGCCCTGGCCAAAAACTGCAAAAAAAAAAAAAGTGACATTCAAATTCACACCATGAAAGGATTACTAAAAATATATGTAACTTATTATGTAAATCAATAGATTGTTATATTTTTATGCAGAAAGACTAAATTATACTAGTTAAATCAAATTAGCAGGCTTCTTGTCTATAGATTTAAAATAGTACATATTACATCCTAATGTGTATTATGAATCCCTAAAAGAGAATTTTCCCTACTCATTTTACTACAGAGTCACATTTCTAATGCACTTTTATTATTATCTCATGTGTGTTCTCTCAAAAGTAATTTATAAAATATTTTTTCAGAATTTTATACTAATCATACACTATCTAAATTCTAGTGGAATTAATTACATTTTTTTGTCCCATAATCCATTTCACATAGGCATCTCTAACCTTCATAGAATAGTCAGAAAGGTAACAAATAAAGAAATAGAATGATCGATGCAAATACAAATTCCACAACTGAGAAAACAACTGCAATAATGCATGCCTTATGATTTTAAGACAGGAATATATTTTATACTCAAAAGACATTTGCATTAATTCACTTTTTTAATTAAAAAAATTTTTTTTGATAGAAAGTTTATTTATACACAAAGCGTAAATAATGAACAATGCACGTACCTTCAATGTATGTACCTATTATCATATGCCACTCTGAAGGCTTGTGGGGAAGTGAGCTCAGCACATATCACCTTGGCTGAGAGTGAGACAGTGGTAGTCCCTTGAAGATAACACGGTGTTCTTATCCTCCTCAGAAAAACCCAAAAGGAATTATGAGCAGATAAATATTTTTTCATGATAACCAAGTTGTACAGAGTTAACAAGAAAATATAAAAAATAAACAACTCTTCTAAACTGACTAAATTACAATACACACACACATACATACACACACATGCACACACCCCCAAAACAGAGGAAAGAAGAGCCTAAGAATTTGATGTACTCCTAAACTCCAGAAAATTAAACATAACATAATAACACAAAAACAAACAAAAGTAATAAAGTTCCATAGCAACACATGTAAATGGTATCAACTCCTCTACTTAAATAAAAATGACTTAGATTTGGCTTTATTTAATCAATCAACCAAATGACTAGCAAAAATACAATTGTGTTCACAGGATATATCTAAATAGTTTCTCTAAAATTAATAAAGAAAAAGAAAAAGCTTAAGTATATTAACCAAATACTATGGTTGTGCTATTGATATTATATCAGATAAAGGTAATTCATTCTGTAAGTAAGGTGAAAGGTACATATTTATTAAAGGTAGTCAACCAAAATAAGATTCCACAAAGAGAACTACTATAATTAATACATAAGAAAATATTATTAATAATAAGATTTGTATAGTACAAATTATACGAATAGAGATGAGATAACAGTACTCAATAACAGCAATTTTTTTTAAGCTGGTATCATCAAAATAGATTTATTTTTTAAATCAGCACAGAATACTCTTTAGGAATAGAGTGTATGAAGAAAGGAGATAGTAAAAAAATATTTTTTTATTAAATCATAGCTGTGTACATTAATGCAATCATGGGGCACAATGAATAACAGCAATTTTATTCATATTATTATGACAGATAAAATAGACAAATCATATTAAAATATAGAGAATCTGAAGTATATAATCAATAAATCTGAAAAAATATAACAATTTCTTTAACTTTATAAAGAACAAATTCTTTTCATGTGTTCAAGTTACATAAAGTGTGTACTAGTATAGGACACAAACTTTAATAAATTTGAAATTATAAATACTAACAATATCTTGAAAGAATTAGTTGATAATAGAAGTTAGTGAAAATATAGAAACATAAATACCTTCAACAATTGCAATTAACAAAAATCACTTTTCTTATAAGGCTTAGATTAGTAAAGAAACTCAAATTCAATCAGAGATGGTCAATAAATGGTATTAATGGAGAGGTGACACATACCAATATACAGAGTAGTGCTAAACATTATTAGAGAAAAATATATTATTAAGACTTACATAAACATGTATTAGTAAATACAAAAATATAAAAGTAAATTTAGTTCAGAATTCCACTCAAGACGTTAGAGGAGACAAATAATATAAAAATAAGAATCAAAGAGAAAAATAATAAAGATAAAATCAGTAAAAAAAATAAAGTTGGTCAATTGATCCATAAAATAATTCACCAGAAATGAAATATGAGAAATCAGCTATTGATTTATATAAGACAAAAAGGACAAATTATGTTTAAAAGAAAAATTGTGAGTTATAAGAGAATAATTAGAGATATGGAAGATATCGTCAAAAGCTTAAAAATTTCATAATTAAAAAATTTAAAAATGTATTTGCAATGGTCTACTCAAATATATCTGAAAATGTGAATTAAACGAATAACTTCAGGGAGACTGCAAATACTATAAAGGAAACTAAACACTCTTTTAGAGAATTTCTTCTCACAGACACACACATACACACACACCCATCCCTGACAGGTTATTAGTAAATGGTGGAGTTTTTTTCAATTTTTTCCAATCTCCAACATTATGAACTTCTAATATGAATTTAATGCTGCCAGAAACAAAATAAGGAGAGACTATTCTTATTGATATTTTTAAGAACCACACAAAATATTTACTGAAACTAAAAAAATATAACGCACACAAAAAAACATAAAAGTACTTAAGTTTCACTAATGAATATATGTGACAAAATGTTAAATTACAGTTTTAAAAATCAATAACATGTTATAAAAATAATTAGCACTGTTCAATGTTACTCACCCCAGAATAATAGGAAGGCAGTATTTGAGGCAGTAGTTGTGACCAAGTAGTACATGAAATGAAAATAAATGAATTCTCTACTGGAGCAGCCCTGCTGATACCCTGACATTCACCTTCAAGAACTGTAAAATAATCAACTTGTGTTGCTTTAAGCCACTAAATTAGTGTTACTTTACCTCAGAGACAATAAGAAACTAAAATAGATTTATATGTATGTAAACGTGTATTCATAAATACACAATGTTTTATACATATTAATTTGTGTATAGGTATTTTTGCATAAACATACATGCATTTAAGTATATATCCATGCATAAATCCAACATTGTGATTAATGGTGAATATTGGAGGAATTCTTAGTTATTAAAATAAAAAGAAGAGCATTTTTTTACCTCATTTATTTAAACATTTTTTCTAAAAATACTATCTAAAGCAATCACACATACTTCCTATAAAGATTGGAAGTAAAATAAATCATTATACTATGTGGAACCTGGGTTTTTATACATAGTACAAAAACTATGTAATAGTCAATATCCATTAGAAATAATGAATAATTATTTCATGATAACGTTAATATGTAACAAGCAATGATTTTCTAATACAAAATATAAATAGTTCTTAAAGATATGATTATAGACATAATCACGGAATATTGACAATAATACATGCAGGAATAAAACAGGCAAGAAATGTGCATCGTCTGTTTATAACATTAAAACATCATTAAGATATCTAAAATAAAGTTTTAACAAATGGAAATATATACCTTGTTCTTGAATGGGAAGATTCAGTCTTATAAAGATGTCACGTTCTCTAAATTAGCCCAAATGATTCTAAACAAAATTTCCACAGGTTCTTGTTGTTGTTAGAAACTGATAAAATATGTAGCAATGATACATAAATACCTCTGGATTATATACAATATATATTTTTAAGAAACAGGTGCTTTACTGACACCAGTCTTCACCAATATTAAGTGACGCAGGTAGCAAAACTTCCTTAATTCAACATAGAGGAAGAAGTGGAGCTAGTTATGGGATACATATCAATGGAATGTGAACAAATGTCCTATGTCATCTAGGTCTGAGACAATTAGGGAACGGATCTGTTCTCTCTCTTTCCCTGTATTCTTATTGAATGTTTCTGTTAGAGAAAACTTACTTGATTGTAAGAAATTATTTTTTTAATGTGTAGCTCTTATCTATTGGCTAGGATTTTGTTGAGAATTTTTGCATCTATATTCATTAGTGAAATTGATCTGAAGTTTTTTAGTTGGGTCTTTTTCTGGGTTTTGGTATCAGGGTGATGTTTGCTTTATAGAACATTTTTTGGGAAGATTCCTTCCTGCTCAATTTGTTGGAATAATTTCTGCAGTATGGGTATAAGATCTTTTTTCATGGTTTGATAGAACTCTGGTGTGAAGCCATCTGGACCAGGTCATTTTTTTGTAGGGAGATTTTTTATTTTTATCTCTTTAATCTCAATCCTTGAAATTGGTCTGTCAAAGACATCTATTTCTTCTTGGCTAAGTCTAAGGACTTAACCAAGTTTATCTAGGGTGTGATTCCAGGTATTGACCTATTTTCTCCTCATTGTCAAATTTCTAGACATAGAGTTGCTTGTAGTACTCAGAGATGATCTCTTGTTTCTCTGTGGCATTTGTTATTTCCTCTTTATTGTTTCTGATTGAGGGTATTCAAGATTTTACTTTTTTGTTTCTAGTTAATCTGGCCAATGCTTGTTTTTACTAATTTTTTTTCAAAACCCACTTTTTGTTCCATAAATTTTCTGAATGATTATTTATTTTCAATTTCATCAATCTCTTATTTAATTTTGAGTTATTTCTGTTCTTTTGCTGGGTTTGGGATTAAATTTTTCTCCTTTTTCCAATTCCATAAGACAGTTCATGAGTTTGATGATGTGCCTCTTTCTGATTTTCAAATGTGGGCATCAAATGCAATCTTTCCTTCTTCAGACTGCTTTTGTTGAATCTCACAAGTTTTGGTAACTTGTGTCTTCATTGTTGTTATTTTGAAGAATTTAGCAATTTCCTGTTTTATCTCTTCTTGAACACAACTATTATTCAGCATAAAGTTGTTTAATTTCCATGCCTTTGTGCAAGGATGAACATTTTTGTTGGAGTTGCATTCCACCTTTATTGCCTTATGGTCTGAGAAGATACAAGGTAAAATTTCTATTATTTTAATTTTGCTGAGGTTTGATTTGTATCATAGGACATGGTCTATTTAGGAGTATGTATCATGGGCTCATGAGAAAAATGTATATTCTTTAGCTTTGGGATGGTGTATTCTGTATACGTCTATTAATTCCATTTATTCTAGGGTCACATTTAAGTCTTTTGGATGTTAGTTTAGTTTCTGTTTAGAGGATCTGCTAGTTCTGTCAGAGGGGTGTTAAAGTACCTGGCTATTATGGTGTTATGAGATATCATATTGCTCAACCCATTAAAGTCTGTTTCATAATTTGGGGAGCACTTAAATAACATGCATAAATATTTAAAATTGAAATGTTTTCTTGTTCTATTGTTCCTTTGACCAGTATAAAGTGTCCATCTATGTCTTTCTTTCTTTAGCTGCTTTAAATCTGCTTGTACCTGAAAATAAGATTGCAAGCCCTCCTTTCTTCTGATTTCCATTTGCTTATGATACTGTTTTCCATCTCTTAACCCTGAGTCTTGATTTGTCTTTCAAGGCTAGGTGTGTCTCCTGGAGGCAGTATATAAATGGCTTGGGCTTTTTTGCCCAAACAGTAAACCTGTGCCTCTTTGTTGGGGAATTCAATCCATTGACATTTATTGAGAAAATTGTTAAGTGTAGTGGAGTTCTATTCATCTTATTTTGTGAAAGTCCATTATGTAGTTTTATCCTTCGTGTATTGTGGAATCTATGTTTTGGCCTTTAACTTCTGGGCATTACTTTGCTGGTGGTTTATTGTTATGGTCAGCATTGAGAATAAATCTAAGTATCTCCTGTATAGTGGGTCTTGTTGTGGCAAATTTTCTCCATGTTTGTATATCTGCAAAAGATTTGATTTCTCCATCATTTTTGAAACTTAGTTTAGCAGGACAGAATTCTGGGCTGAAAATTGTTTTAAGAATGCTGAAGATGGATGGCCATTCTTTTCTGGCTTTGAACATTTGAGTTGAAAAAGTCTTCTGTTATCCTAATGGCTCTGCCTCTGTAGGTCAGTTGGCACTTAATTCTGGCTGCTTGAAGAATTTTTTCTTTTGTTTTCACCATAAATAGGTTCATTATAATATGTCTGGATAAACTCGGTTTGAATTTAGATGACCTGGGTTCGATATCTATCTGAAAGGAGTGTTGGGATCTTTAGTAAAACTTGGGAAGTTTTCATTTATGACAGTGTCCAGTAGGGCTTCCATTCCTTTAGGACAATCTTCTTCCCCTTCAGGAATCCCTATTTTTCATATGTTTGTATATTTCATCGAGTCTCGTAGTTCTCTAAGTGACTATTCTGCTTTCTCTCTCTTCTTTTCTGCTCTTTGACTACCTGTGTTAACTCAAAAACTTTATCCTCTAGCTCTGAGGTGTAGAGTAATGGACACCATGCTTGCAAAGGACAGTTACTCATTCTTATCCCATTGAAAGGAAATTCTGAGAACAGGACAGTCTCCTGGCAAGCCTAGAGATGTTTTGTGACTTGAGGCAATCCCCCAAGTAACTCAGTGTTCCAGAATGAGATAAGATCGGTCACTCAATAGTAAGCATGTGTTCAACATTGATGCTTAGTAGTTCTTCATGAAGGTTGTGAGGAAAGAACACGTGGGGGAAGAACACGTGAGGAAAGCATGTGGCAATCCTTATGCATGCAGCCCTCATATGCAATTACCTTAACTCTCCACACCTGTGGTATATAACCTTAATAAATAGCGGTTGCGGAGGGGGCTCAGGGCTACCCTGCAACTAACGTAGCCTGTCTCCCACAAGCTTGTACTTCTAATCCATGTCACGCCTGGTTCATTCCTGCAGCGACCAAGACCAGGGCCATAGGGGTCAGGACACCGAGGTTCTTTCTTCTCCACCATCTAATCTATTTTTGATAGATGCATCTTACATTCCCTGATTGTCTCCTTAATTTCCTTAAGCTCTGCCACATCCTTTCTATATTCTACATATTCCTCATCTGACTTTTGGTTCTATCTTTCCATTTTCTCTTCCATTCCTATTATTGCCATATTAAATGGCAATAATTTTAATATATTCATATTTATATTTTAAATATAAATAAATAAATTTATTTTTTAAATTCATATTTTAAATTCTCTTTCTGTCAATTCAATTAATTCTATATTGGTGGAGTCTTCTGTAATAACTGCCTTATGATCTCTTGGGAAGTTGCTCCATTTTGATTTTTCATGGTGTGCAAATTTTTCTGTTGGTTCCTCCTCATGTGTTCTTTCTTCTTCTTCTTCACTTCCTTGCCCTTCTTTTTCCTTCTTGTTTCCTCCTTTTCTCAAATTACCTTGTCTTAGAGCTTAGGTCTTTTAGTGACCCCTTGGTATAAGGCCAAAAGGAAGATAAGCACAAGCAGGGAGAAACAAGAGGAAAAGAAAGAAAGAAGAAAAAAATAGGAAAGGGATAAAGAAAAAAGAGGCCAGGTACAGTGGCTCATGCCTGTAATCCTAGCACTCTGGGAGGCCAAGGTGGATGGATTGCTGAGCTCACAGGTTCAAGACCAGAATAAGTCAGAGTGATACCCCATCTCTAAAAATAGCCTGGCACATTGTGGCATACACCTGTAGTTCCAGCTACTCAAGAGAATTGCTTGAGCCCAAGAGTTTGAGTTTGCTATGAGCTGTGATGCCAGGGCACTCTACCGAGGGTGACAAGTGAGACTCTGTCTCAAAATAAATAAATTAATTAAATTAAATAAAAGGAAAAGAAGAATGGAAGGGAATTAAAGAAAAGAATTGAAGAACCCAGAGAGAATGAGGACAGGAAGAGAGAATGAGAGTGATAGAAGAAATGGTATTGATTGGCATAGTGTTAAGGCCAGGCTTGTAATTTATGGATTTTGAGGGGCTGGGCTGGGAGGGTTCCTCAAAATCACCACCTCACTGAGCTATGACTTCTGGAAAAATGTCCATGCCAGGTATAGCTGGACTTTCTCTTTTTCCCCTGTTGTACTAGGAGAGCTCAGCTGAGTGACCCTGAGTGGATCAGCATCTTGCTCCCCACTACCATTTTATTCTTTATATTAGAATAGACAAAATCTAAACCTGGATCATATGCATAAAGAAGTTAAAATAAAACCAGAAAAGTGAGGACACACAGGAGTGAATTCAGTATAATCTGAGAATAAGGAAGATGGTCTTAAACCAAACATAAACACAAAAATCATAGAGAATGACTAATCCAAGTTCTTAAAGAGTAAGGCTTTTGATCAGTATGACAGAAAAACAATTTCTTTAAAGATTGAGACTCTGGAGAAAATGTATATAAATATATGACAAATATTCCTTACTTTCATGTGCATGATTACTTGTATAAATTAATAAAAATAGTGCACCTCAACAGAAAAATAAAATATCAGAAACTACTTTCCAAAAAGAAGTGAAAATTACTGTAAATACATAAAAAAGATTCTCAATCTCACTCATAAGGAAAAGAACGTTAATTATCTGTCTTATGATGCTTTGAGTATAGTGACATGAAGAATTCAATGACATATAAAGTCCTTTCTCTCAAGAATTCTATATAGCAAAATTTACTGCATTTCTGTTAACATTTTTGTATTGCTTCAAAATTTAAATTACTGTCTTTTAGTTTATGTTTCTCATAATCTATTGTATAACTACTTCTCATTAATAAATTATTAATTAACTTTAATCTAAATTTGAATTCTACGTTTATCCAAAGAATTTTGAGGTACACTTAATTTTGAATATAATTTTGTTTATTTTTAATTATTATGGTACATGATAATTATATGTATTTATATGATATATATGATGTCTTGATACAGGCATGCAATGTGAATTAATCAAATTAGGTTATTCAAACTATCTTTTCCCAAGTCAATGTTGTTAAGAGTGTTTCCCACACTTTTTTCTAGAATTTTTATTGTTCCATGTCTTAAATTGAAATTTTTTATCTAGCAAGAGACAATCTTTGTAAATGGTGAGAGGTGCAGGTCCAGTTTCAGTCAAAAATAAATGAATGGGATATGATCAAATTAAAAATTATCTGCCCTTTGCAGCCTCAGGTAACCATCATTCTACCCTGTGGAATCTCTTTGATCAGAGAATATCACAGATTTTCTCTGCTAACTTTGAAGTATTGAATCATCAGCTAGATTATTATAATAAAAATCTATTATGCATTTGGAGTACTGCAGGACAAGGAAAACAAACCTCAGATACCACAGAACCCCTTTGCAGGTCAAATAGAAAACAATCCACCAAAGAATATTAACTTTGTTACACCTGCAGAAGGGGATACAATTGAACAGACACCGGAGCCAGTTAAAATCCATGAAAATAGGGCAGCGCCTGTGGCTCAAAGGAGTAGGGCACCGGCCCCATATACCAGAGGTGGTTCAAACCCACCCCCAGCCAAAAACTGCAAAAAGGAAAAAAAAAAATCCATGAAAATAAAAAGTTTAAAGCGAATAAGTCTATACACATTATCACAAAAATATCAGAAAACAAAATTTAATACTTACCACCTGATGACACATTCTGCCCAGCTTCCCACAATAAAAAGTAAGACTGAAGCAGAAGAAAATTATAAGACAGCACTCCAATCTGATTAAACTTCAAACTAGAATTTAAGCAATGATTATGAAAATTATCTTGAATAATAAATTTGAAAATGAAAACAGAAAGAGTGAATTGAAAATATGGAAAAAATTGAGAAGAAAGACATTTTCTCAGAAAGGAGATGAAATTACAAGATTCCCAAGAGAATATACACAAATTTAAAAAAATGGAAGGAAAGGAAGAGAAGGAAGGAAAAAAAGGAAAGGAGGCTTGCAGAAATGCAAGAAATAACCAGGAGTTTGAAATGGAGAGAAAATGAGATTTTAAAAAGTATGGCTATATCAACTTCTTAGCTACACCTAAGATCCATTTTGATTTTCTATTTCTTAAGTCGTATTTTTCTAGAAAATTTCCCATGTCATGTAAGTTTTCAAATTAATTGCCATAAAGTTATTCATAGTATCTCTATTTTAAAACTGTTCTTCTGTTTCTTTGGTTACATATCTTTTCATTACTTTTCTCTCCTATTTCTGGATTCATAAAAATGCATTTTTTGATATTATTAATGATTTTTAGAACAAGTGTTCAGCACTGCTGTTCACCTTGCTTGTAGTTTTTCATACTAATTTATTCTCATGTCTTGTATTTTCGTTACTTTGCCTTTATTTTTATTTCTTTTATTACTATTACTTTTGTCTTAAGATAGACACTTATTCTTTGAAGTTTGAAGCACTTTTTTTCTAATAGTCTTTGGGTTTTTTAAAAAATAATTATGGTCACATAATAGTTGCATATATATATATTTTATATATATATATATATTATATATATATATATATAGAGAGAGAGAGAGAGAGAGAGAGAGAGAGAGAGAGAGTCTCACTCCCTCGCCCTTGGTGGAGTGCCCTGGTGTCATAGCTCACTGCAACCTCAGACTCCTGTCCCCTAGTCTCCCTAGTAGTTGGAACGACAGGCGCCAGTCACAACACTCTGGAAATGTTTCTATTTTTCGTAGAGAAGGGGCCTCTCTTGCTTAGGCTGGTCTCAAACTCCTGAGCTCAAGGGATCCACCTTTCTTGGCCTCCCAGAGTGCTAGGATTACAGGTGTGAGCCACTGTGCCTGGCCAGTTACATATATCTTTACAGGGTATTTATTCTATACATTTCATTTGACACAATGTCATGTAAGGGTTGGTATGCAATATTTCTACAACTATTTCAACTTATTATTCAATGTGTTAGTTATTTGGGAAAGTCTTAAAATATCCATGTAGTTTTTATTATTTATCTCTTAATTAATTGAACTGGGATCAGAGCAAGCATTCTGTATGCTTGCAATAAAAAATGTTATGTCACTTTTGTACCTTACATATTGGTGAATTTTCATTAATGATCTGTTTATAGTTTCTAATAGGTGTTTGTTCTATATAGTGTATGCTCATTAAATGAGCTACAATCTATGTACTGTTTTGTGTTTTCTGTTTGTTTGGATAATTGATGAGTGAGCATTTTGTGTTAAAATTTCAAATTCTACTATGGATTTACACAAATGTCCTTGCAATTAATTAGCAAGAAAGGGTGCCTGTGTTATTTAATGCACATAAATTTTGAATTGTTATATCTTTTGGGTTATTTTTAAGTTTTGCAACCCTCCAATGGCATTCTTTATTCCTATATAGTAATTACAGGAATTACTTAGGATTCATCTTGCCTAACATGTTGGAAGATTTTGCTTAGCATTTGTGTGCTATATCATTTCCTATAGTTTTGCTGTTAATATTCTTCTATGGATTTGGTTTGTCTCTTTTAAATATTATACTCTTCAGTACTTTTTGATGAACCTGGAGTCTTTAATCCTGTATAATAATCTCTATTTTAATCATATAATTAAGATAATGAAGTTCGCATTTATTGTGATGAATTTGAAATCATTTTTGTATGTTTTTGCTTTCTAGCGATATTCCATTTCCTGTGTTTGTGCTTATGCTATTTTTTCCTTCATTATTATTGATTAGCCTATTTGTTCTCTTTTCTTTTGCCCACTCTTCTGATTTATTTTTTCTATTCTTTTGGAAATTATCTTTAGAAAGTCCATATTCATAGTTGCGATAGAAGCCTATGATGTAGCATTATCTCTGCTGCTTTCCCAAGCAATATAAGGATCTTAAATATTTTAATCTTGAGAACAACACCCATTTTTGCATCTATTGGATTCTGGAACTTCATTCTTATCTTATCATTTAATCATAAATTACATCATTATTGTCATTATTTTATACATTCAAAGTCTGCTTAAATTGTTTCACAGATTGACTAATATTATTCTTTCTTATATTCTTCTTTCTAAATTTGGTTTAATTTATGTAATATAAATGTGTTAGAATTTTTTATTGAAGACATGTTAACAATAAATGCTACCAGTTCTGATTCCCCTGACAGTACTTTTATATCTCACTCTTTCTTGTTAAGAGTTGGCTTGCGACATTCAATCATATGGTGATATTTGTATTCTTTCAGGCTTAGATTTTATTATCCCATCTTCTAGCTTCTATATTTGTCTTTATATCATATGATGTCCCCTTAACTCTATTTCCTTTTTTTCTAACTGTGCTTCGAAATGATCTCTTTGGTTTTCTGTCCTGAAGTTTTATTTTGTTGTGTCTGAGCATAAATCTCCATTTTCCTTCCTCAGGACTTCTGTTTACCTGTGCTCAGTGTCCACGAGTGGCAGGGATCTCATTCATTTGGGACTGGGTTAAAATTTCAGTTTGGGATTTCCAAGGTCGCAAAGGTGGAAATCAAACATTAGATCCATGTTTACCTTTGAGCAAGGTCAAACTACTTTTTTGTTTTGTTCACCTCTACCTGGGCTTGGAGAATTGAATAACAAAGTCTGTTTCCCAGGATGTAGATTTAGTCAGCATTTTCACTATCTGGAATCTCTAGCTTTCCTGTTCTCAGTTCTTATTTCTTATATCACCAAGAATTAAAACCTAAGGTTCCCGATTACATTAAAAGGCAAATGCTGGCTCGGTGCCTGTGGCTCAAGCGGCTAAGGCACCAGCCACGTACACCTGAGCTGGCAGGTTCGAATCCAGCCCAGACCCGCCAAACAACAATGATGCTGCAACCAAAAAATGGCCGGGCGTTGTGGCAGGCACCTGTAGTACCAGCTACTTGGGAGGCGGAGGCAGGAGACTCGCTTGAGCCCAGGAATTGGAGGTTGCTGTGAGCTGTGATGCCACAGCACTCTATCCAGGGTGACAGCTTGTGGCTCTGTCTTAAAACAAAACAAAACAAAACAAAACAAAGGCTCCAGGTATGTTTCTGGCCCCTGAAGATATCCCTTACTTTCTTTTGAGTTCAACTATGTTTTGAAACAAATGTTTGTTATACTATATCTAATTCCAGTGTTGAGAGGATTTTTCAGGACATTTAATTTACCAAGATAGTATAAATAGAAATCTTCTATTTATTTTGTATTCATTTTTTCAAGTACATCTGATTGAGTTACTATTATATGTTAGGACTATCCTTGGCA
Source organism: Perodicticus potto (assembly GCA_963574655.1). Lineage (NCBI taxonomy): Eukaryota > Metazoa > Chordata > Mammalia > Primates > Lorisidae > Perodicticus > Perodicticus potto. Next base: position 14,162 of record CAUYRH010021427.1, on the reverse strand, counting down.
TTAGTATATAGCAGTCATGAAAATAGACAGAAATCTTTGCCCTCCCAGAAAATGCACCCCAGTAGGGGACGAAGAGGAATAACCGAGTAAGTAAAACAGGCTGCCTACGCGGTGATACGTTTAGGGGGAAATGCACACATCAGGGGACTGGGAGTATTGGTGGGGGTTATAGGTGGAGGACTCAGAATGAGGCCCTGAGGTAGAAGTGTGTCTGGTATAAGACCTACCTAGTTTTCCAGAGCAAGCAAAATATGAAGTCAGAGAGGACCTAAGGTGAGGAGGGTTGTGACTATGGACAACATTAGATTATTCTAAGGACTTGGGCTTTTACTTTAAGATGCAGAGTCATTCAAGAGATTTATGCAGAAGAATGACATGATCTGACTCGAGTGTTAAAAGGATCACTTTTATGAATAACAATGATACGGCATTACATATAGCTATGATATGACATTGCTTTTATTTATTAGCTCACTCTAGACTGGTTGGCATATGAATACAAAAACTATGGATTTGGCAGTCACATTAATTGACTACCGTTGACAGCTAAATTGGATAATTTGAGTCCCAACATAGAAATTTTGAAATTGGTTTTTCTGGATTAGACTTATATTTTCATTAACTTTGCTTCTCCAAACTTCTACCTTTTTCTAACTTTTCATGGTTACCATCTGAATCCTGGTTTCCTCATATTCTCCAGAATAGGCTCTAGGTCAAATAAGAAGCTATAAAAATGCATATCTATATGTAACAATAAATCTTTACTAGACATCAAAGATGGGTGGTATAAATATTTCCAATGAAAATTATTTTACAAACCATAGGATTTGAACGTTTTTAGCAACTCTGTCTTTCTCTCATAAAGTCTTTGTTTAATTCTGTCAAAGTACAATAAGAAGCTCAGTAATTCAGTGTTTGGGCTAAGAAACCTAAATGAAGAAAAAAGATGTACACGGAACCTACAAAGTGCTGCATCAATTTAATTTGCTTTTACAACCTTTACCGTGACCTCTCCTTGAACACGGCAGCATATTCTTACAGCTAAATTTTACTAAAATTAGTAAATTGACCTACCTCTAGTTTTTAAATCAGCAAATGACATGTTTTATGTTTATATTCATTTATGTGTGCCTAAAATTACAATAAAATGCTGAATTTAAATTTGACCAATATGACCTTAATAATGCATTTTACACAACCCCATCATAAGGTACTATTTCAGATTTCTTGCTAAAAACCAAAGATTTTCCAGAAAGAGTCTTAAATAATGATAGTAATGGGAAGAAAAAAAGAAACATTTCAAATAGATAACATATGAAAGTACCAAACTGAAAGTCTAGAAGAAAATAGGTGCTAAAAAAATTTAATTGAGCATAATTGTAACTCATTTCACCAAGATTCAGACATCTCTAACAGGGACATATAACAATATTAATATTTTTAGGGCTCACCCCTGTAGTCCTAGCACTCTGGGAGGGCAAGTCAGGTAGATTGTCTGAGCTCTGGAGTTCCAGATTCGCCTGAGCAAGAGGGAGACCCATCTAAAAAATAGCAGTGTTATGGTGGGAACCTGTAGTCCTCAGCTACTTGGGAGGCTGAGACAGAAGAATAACTTGAGCCCAAGAGTTGGTGGTTGCTGTGAGCGATGACTACCCCTAGGTGACTGGGTGAAACTGTCTCAAAAAAAAAAAATCACAATAATATTTTCATTTTGTGTATTTACTCCCCCCAATCTATGTTCTAAGACTTAAAACTCATTGCCTTAGAAAATTTTGTTGTTAGCAAAGCAGAAGTTGCTTCAAATGTTTTCATTTCTGGATTTCATTTTCCCAAAGATTGAGCCCTTGGTGGATTATGCCATAATTGTCACAAAGGAAGACAAAGGGCCAAGAAGCAGAAGCAGAAAGTCAGTCTGGCATGGTGGCTCCTACTGGCAATAGCAGCTAGCAGGGAAGCTGAGGCAGGAGAATCGCTTCAGACCGTGTTCCAGACCAGCATGGGTGACATCTCAAGATGCTCCCCCCTCTCTAAAAAGTAAAAATTAAGACAAAAGAAAAGGGAAGGGAAGGGAAAGAAAAGGAGTGGAGGGGAAGAGAGGAGAGGAAAGGGGAAGAGAGAAGAGAAGAGGAGAGGAGAGGAGAAGAGAGCAGAGGAGAAAAATGAAAAATAGCTACTTCTCTGAATGGGAGGATCCCTTGAGCCCAGGTGTCTCAAGCTGATTTGGGTTATGATTCTAGCTGCCAGGCAGCTACAGCCTGCCTGAATGAAAGAGTGAGATCTTAATTTATTTTTAAAAATATAAATCCGTCAGTCCCCTCTTGAGATCAGCCCATGCAAAGGGCCACGGTGATTTAATTTGAAGTCATAGCAGTTAGTACACTAGAGGATCTAGACATTGGTTCAGGGCCACCAAACACTGGAATGTTCCTAGTGTTGTCCAGAGCAAACAAACGCAGCTGATGATCCTGGGCGGCGGCTGCATGCCCTAGGGCCTTGCACATAGCTCCAGGGTGAGAGGGAGCCCAGCGACCACTAAAATTAAATACCTATATACTCATAGAAGATGTTAACTGCAGATTCCTGCTTAACTAACTTGAGCTGCTTTTCCCCAAATCATCTCTGAACAACATGGGAAAGAGAGTGGGGTGTAGAGACGGGTAACTTTCTCAGCCCAGTAGATAGAACAGAAAGAAACTTTCTCAGGTATCTGATGGCTTCCTGGAATTACTTTACTGGGTGCTAATGAGTGGAGCTCTGCAACCTGGGGCAGAATGATGTCAAAAGTGGCAACAAGAAGAAATGTTGTGAAAGGAGTTTGACCTTGGCTCTTGGCCCTCTGCAGAGTTGCTTCCAGACAATCATTGCCTGCTCCTTGACTGTCTAAGCAGATTAGTTTGTGAAGCAAATTGAAGATTTTTTTTTCTAGATTTTGATTTGCTTTTCTTTATGCTAAGAACATTTAAATTGTTCTCATTTTGCTATTTTGGAAAGCGAAATGGATCAATTTTAACTAAAGTCATCCTACTACTCCATCAAACACTAGGTCTTATTTCTTCTATCTAAGCATATATTTTCACTCATGAATCAACCTCTCTTCATAACCTCTCCTCTCTCCCCTCCTCCAGACTTGGGAAAACACCAAAACTACGTATTCACTCTCTGTCCTCGTGAGATCTACTTTTGGGTTCCCACGTGTACGTGAGAACTTGCAATATTTGTATTTCTGTGTCTGGCTCAATCACTTACCATAATTACATCCAGTTCCATCCATGTTGGTGTAAATGGCAGGATTTCATGCTTTTTATGGCTGAGTAATAAGTAATATTCCTCTGTGTGTGTGTGTCTCACATTTTGTCCATTCATTGGTGGGCACTTATTATTCTTCCATATCTTACCTATTGTGAATAGAGCTGCAATAAACATGGGAATGCAGATATCACTTCAATATATTAATTTCCTTTCCTTTGGATATAACATACCCAGTACTAGAATTGCAGAATCAAATAATAGTTCTATTTTAAGTTTTTGCAGAATATTCATACTTCTTTCCACAGTGGCTACACTAGATTACATTCCCACCATCCAAGTACAAGGGTAGACCCTCCTCCATGTCCTCACCAGCATCTGATACTCTGTGTTTGTTTGAAAAAGCCATTTTAATTGGAGTGAAATGATTTGCACATTTTTTCACATACCCTTTGGCCATTTATATGTCTTCTTTTGGGAAATATCTATTCAGATCATTTGGCCATTTATAAATTGAAGTGTTATTTTTTGTTTTGTTTTGTTTTGTTTTTTTGCCATCGAGTTGATTGGGCTATTTATATATTCTTATTATTAATTATTAAAAATTTATTATATTATATTATTATTAAAAATTTATTCAGTGAAGTTTGAGGTGAATAGTTTGCAAATATTTTCTGCTATTCTCTAGTTTGTCATTTCACTTTGCTGATTGTTTCTTTTAGTGTGCAATAGCTTTTTAACTTGACATAATCCCATTGTCTATTATTACTTTTGCTGCCTGATCTGTGAAGGTTTTACACAAAAATATTTTGCCAGGCCATATATTCTGGAGGATTTCCCCAACAGATTTCCCCCACAAAAAGAATATGCCTTTGGAAGATGCCATATTTTTCCTTATGGTGTGTTAACAGCTCTCTAATGATTGCGTCTATCATCATGTCTAACAGGAATACTTCATAGATTTTGCAAACAAGTCTTATATATTTCTTATTAAATTCATTCCTAGATATTTTGACTTTTTGGATTACCATAGTAAATAACTCCTTCCATTATGTCTTCTGTTTGGGGGTATGTATAAAATTTAAAGTTTTTTAGTTAGTTATATATTTATAGAACATAAAATAGTGGTAGTTTCAATGCATTAATTAATGCTAGCAGTACAATCTGACCAGTGACTAAATCTCCAATATTTTCCTATTTACTGTATGTTTTAAATATATATGTGTATATATACATATGTGTTCTATATGTATGTATATGCACACATATTCACTAATATATAAACATATACACTAATATACATTAATATAATATAAAATTATATTAAATGCATATATAACTTACCCATTTTAAAGGAATATTTATTAATATTTTAAGTGTTTTTTCCCTCTGTACTAAATATTGAAGCCCTTTGTTAAATGCATTTTAGGTTAATATGGAGAAAATTATATAATATTTCTATTTTGCTGCATTAAATATAAAAATTATATTAATTTATATTCCAGTTTTGAAATATCTTTGCATTTCTAAAAAAACCTACATTGTCTATTATTAAATAATGTTATATTGGATTCTACATGCCAATATTTAATTACAATTTGTCTATAGTTCACTTATTTTAGAATTTTTAATAGCAATATTGTATTTCCTTTATAAAAACAATTTGAATTCTTTCTCACTTTCTCATGCTCTGGAAAAGCTTAGAAAACATCAGAATCTGTTCTTTAACAGTTTTGTAGATGTTCCCGAGGAAACACCAGAACTTAGTTCTTTGAAAGAGAGTGATTTAGCTCTTTTGCAACTATCTCTGTTTTTTAATTTTGTAGAAATTATACCTTGAAACTGATTAATTAAATTGCAACCTGTTTTAGCAAATTACATTTTTCTCAAAAATTAGCCATTTCATTCAAGATATGTTTCACTTAACTATGGAAAGTAGTCTTTTATCACTTTAAAAATTCTGTTTCTAGTATCTGTTCCCATTATTTACTTCTCATATTGTATATCTATTCATTTCTTTATTTTTTGTTTGACTAGATTAGCAATTATTTAACTGACTTTCTTTCTTTCTTTTTTTTTTTTTTTTTGAGACAGAGCCTCAAGCTGTCACCCTGGATAAGTCCTGAGCCATCACAGCTCACAGCAACCTCCCATTCCTGGGCTCAAGCGAATCTCCTGCCTCCACCTCCCAAGTACCTGGGACTACAGGGGCCCACCACAACGCCTGGCCATTTTGTTTGGGGGGCCCAGGCTGGATTTGAACCCACCAGCTCAGGTGTACATGGCTGGTGCCTTAGCCCGTTAAGCCACAGGCGCGAGCCTATTTAACTGACTTTCAAAGAAACAAATAATTAAAATTTTCTAATTCCTTCAGTTTATTTTGTTTTAAAGTTTTTAAAAAATATATGCTTAGTTTACATGTAAATGAATAGTTTAGCTTCACATAAGTAATACATTAGAAAGTCTAATATTATGAATGGTTCCATGAGTACAATTTTATCATTACTTTTATTTGTGTTTATATGTAAATATTATTGACTTGACCCTCCCTCAAATCAACAATTTCTTAAGATAAAGTTTTAAGACTTGCAGAGAGGAGGATTATTTTCTCTGACTTTTAAAAATCTAATTTCTATTTTTGTTAAATTGTGACCCAAGAATATTCTCTTTGTTGCTTATTTGGAATTTATTAAAGTTTGCTTTGTGCCCTTTAGAATTGATCCCTTTTGGTGTGGTTTTTACAAGCAGGTGAAAAGAAGATACCCTTTCTATTACTAAAGTTAAATTTTAAATATAAATCCTTCATATTTACCACATCAATTTAGTTGTATAAACCTAAAGGTCCCCAATTTTTGTTTACTTGATATGTATTGGTACACAAAAGACTCAAACTCCCTAATTTTAATGTTCTATATAGTTTTTCTTTTATCTCTTATAATTTCTCCTTTATAAAAATGATTGTTGATTACTTAGTATAAAAATACTTACAAATACTACATCTGTATTATAAATTTTACCTTTGGCATAATAATTTATTGGGGATTTTTATTATCTTATTGAATGAATTTTAGGCAAAATTCTATCTTGTCTGATATATTAAAAAATCTGTTTTTTTTAACCCCATTTTCCTTGTATGCAACTGCCCCAAAATTTATTTTAGCATTTTGAAATAACAGTTTCTTGTGACATCTGTATATACCATAGTTGCTGCTTGTTTTGTGATATAATAGAACAATTTTTTATTTTAGCTTATTAATTCAGCCCTATTACATTTATTGAAGTCACATTTTATTGGCTTGATTTCTGTCATGTTTTATAATTTACAATATTTGATAGTTTTAAGATTTTCTATTTACATTGTTTTGTGTGCATGTATGTATGCCTAGCTTATTTTTAGTGGTGACCATTATATTTTTAAAGACTTCTTAGTATCCCTTTAATAGAGCATTGTTATTTATTCCCTCCTACAAGCAAAGGTAAAACTAACTGTTATCACCTCCCCCTTCATTACCTAATTTTTTTTTAATAGTGTTATCATTCTTTTCTTTGCATTCTTCAACTTATACTTAATGGATTACTTAACATTAACTTTAATGTTATAGTATAACTTTAAAATTATACTTAACTTTAATGTTATAGTATAACTTTAAAGTTATACTTAATTTTAATGTTATAGTATAACTTTAAAGTTATACTTAACTTTAGTGGATTTTGTTTATTCTTACTTATTAATGATTTAGAAATTAGCTATACTATTTGACTTAACGTAACCTCACGCTGTTTGTCATTTTTTGATGGTTCTATCATTTCTTCTTTGTCAAAACATTTATATTTCATTCTGTCACTCTTAATCTGCCTTTTTTTTTCTTCTAATTCCACTTCCAGGTTATATTTTTGCTGTAATTGCCTCAAAATATCTTTTAGGCTGAATTTTGTTTTCCACTTTTTCCTGAAGGACCTGTACAAACGATATTCCCCATGTCCTTCCCTCTACTTTGCCTTGGGTTTTTTACTTGAAGAAAATTAAATAGGATGCACATTAGAGGGTCTCAGTGGGATAAGGGAGAATGAAGAGTAATGAGGTTTAGAATGTGAGGAAGGAAATTTATAATAATAATGTGACATAAAGTGTGATTAGAACAATGTTAAATGCTACACTTGATGAACATCTAAATTTGGGGCCTGAAATTTATACCCGCTAAATAGCATCATTTAAGCAATAAATCTTTAAATATCCAGGGTAAGGTAAAACTTTGCCTGTTAATCTATTTAAAATGCTGCCATTCTCTGACTTGTACGGACAGCCTGTGTGTTTATCCAGCAGTGCACTGTACAGTGAGTGACACGTTCTGGCATGCTGCTTTGCACAAAGATCCAGCAAGGAAAAAGACAGACAATTGCTGTCTGCCTGGAGCTTACAGTTTCATTAGTTAGAAGTATTTGTCTTTCAGAGTCTTCCTTAACATCACTTTTGGACCTTTTTCTCAGTCTGCAATAGGCATTTGTATTTCTGAAACATCTTTTAATTATCGAGAACTATGTACAAGTCATTCCCTTGACTCTTTCAGTGTTGTGTTGGAGAGAAGGAACAGAGCTTGTTGTGTTTATAAGGAAAGACCAGTTAATAACTAGACTGTATTGCACAAATACTGATTAGCATCCCTAAGAACCACATACACTGTCTTACCTGATGTGGCCACACATTTAAGCAGCTCTAATTCTTTACACTCCTCAGATATTTCATGGAGTAATATGCTCTTTTCCCTTCAAGAGAAAAAGGAGAAAGGAATATTCATCTTGAATGGAACTGGAGACTTGTCAGCTTGACTTTACTTGAGACTGTTCGTATCTTACTCACATACCCTTGAACGGCACTGTATGTATATGTGGATCCTCATTCTGGCCACGTGGTACTGAAATTTTCTATTTCTGAGCTCAGCTTCCCATCTGGAATATAAGCTCTTTTGTGGGGACAGATGCGGCGTCCCCTCTGCTCATCACAGCACCTGCTTTGGGGCAAACCCTTGGGTCCACGTCTTCTCCCTCGGGCTACACCTTTCTGTGCAGGACAGAGCTGTGGCCATTCCTAAACCTGCCAACACTTCCTGCCTGGGTCTGCCTTAGTGCCTTTCTGCATTCTGCTCTGCTTATCCATGCAGAAGCAGGTGGCCAGACTTGCGCAGTGCAGAGGGAACTAGGTCACACAGACGGCTGAGGCATGTAGGTGGTGCCCTGCCTCTCAGCTCCAAGAAACGCTGCCCGGTGGTGAGATGCTGTCCGACCCCCTCTCAGCGTGTTGCTCAAAGTCAGCCCCAGAGCAGCGGCTGGTGTCTCTGGTTCTCAGTCTCCTGGTTCTTCCGCTATGTTAGCCTCATACAGAATGATTTCCTTGAATTCTCTCCCCTGAGCTTCCTACAGTTTGGTTGTGTCCTAGAAGACTAAGAAGTGGAAAGTGGATGCACAGGGCTTGGCGTTTCCTGCCAGGCCACTGGAAGTAGTCTTCCATCAAGAGGCGAAACTGAACTGAGAGTCGGTGTTGAGAACGCAAGTCGCAAGAAGCAGGAGGTCAAGGAGAGAGCGGGGCCTCATCTGCTCCCTTCTGAAGCCCAGGAGCCCCACACCTGCAGGCTCCTGGGAGTTGAGCGATGGGAAGGACTTCAAAGATGAGCTAGTACCTCAGAGATCCTCCGCACGGTCCAAGCAAGAGAGCGCCTAGGCTTTCCGTGCAAAGGAGCATGTTCCCTGAAGGCTGTCTCTGATCCCCAGAATATGACTCCCCCAAACTCAGCAAACAATGCAAACAAAATACATATTAACTTCTATTCCTAAGCCTGGAAAAATACATTTACAATATGTGAAAATAAAATTTAATTACTAGGCAATGATCAAAATAAATTAATTAAAATACAGACATTTCCAGAAAATAAATATATAGGCAATTTTATAACTTTCCTTATGTGAATTGATCACGGTTTTTGTTTGCCTTTCAAAAACAGATTATTTCTAGATATAGGCACAATTCCTCCTTACTTCCAAAACTTCATCTTGTTTTTCACGTTTTTGTAGAAAAACTAACACGCGGTAAGAAATACATTTTTCAGTATGTCTTGGTACAAACACATACACACTTACACAACTGAAATTAACATAAAAGCTTACCAGAAGAATATTTACCCTTTATATTGATGTGACTTGATGGTTTCTATAATTTATTATTCTATTTTTCTTTTTTGCTGTTGTTCAATGAAAGCACCAAAACTTTAATTCTTGCTCACACCATGTGCACCGTCTAGATTGAATGTGACTCCACTTTATCTTCACCTAAGACCAAGCTGACGAAGCAGTTTCCGTGCTGAGCATCACTTTTTCTTATAGTACGGGGAGAAAGAGTGGTCATAGGAAAATCATATGCTGGTTTTTAAGTTTTCTTCCCCCAAACAAAACACATTATTCTACTTACCACTGTTCACACTGCCAAGTGGGTTGTTATTAAGTTTGGAAAGCATAATTCATCTTCAGGGACAGAAAGCAAGTTGTTGTGGAAAAGGACACAGTCTATCTCAGGGTTTTATGTATGTACCTAATTTCATGTAAAATGTCAAAGCCATGTTAATATAGGTATTATTCAGACTGACAAATCCTGGATTCAGAACAAATCTCAAATACACAAAGCCCATTTTCATACCCTGTATCCTTAATGAGATCTCAATAGACCAAGTTTTCTTTTACGATGATTTCCAAAACTAACAATTGTGTAATGAAAACACAAATGTATATGATTTTGTTATTCTACCATTTTAAAATCTTTAAATTTTAAAGATTTAATTTAATCTTGTCACCATCATCATGAAGTATTCAGAGCTATAGTTTGAACAGCACTGCTCTGTGGAGGTTCACCAAGAATTAGAATATAGACAAATGTCGTCGTTTTCCATAAGGGCTTATTACAAGAAAAATAATATTACATTGAGAAACTGGTATTGCCAGGCTATGAGATACCACAGGCACTGCAACTAACATTTCAGTCAATTCTGCAGACAAGTGTAGGTAAACCTTATCTCAGAAAAAGATTTTTCTAAATTAAAGCCAATACCCATTATAAATATTTACAGTGAGAAAGGAGAATAAATGAACCCCTGCTAAAATAATTTGTTAGCAATTTTCTGTTTTCTTACTTTTTCACTGAAAGATACTTTTGAATAATAATAATTTCTAGCCCTTTTTTAGCACTTAAAGGGATGAGGTCCTGTTCTAAGAGCTATAAGTATTTTACCTCAATTAACCTGCAAAGTAACTTACAAGGCAAAGACTGTCGTTATCTCCATTTGATAAATAGAAAACAGGTGGGGGGGAGATTAAACAATGCTCTTGTGATCACTTAGCTGGTGAGTGGCAGAGCCAGGGTCACACATAGTCTCACAGGCTATAAAGAATATATTCCTTTTATAAAATTGTGATAATATACAAAATAACATAAAATGTACCACTTAACCATTTTTAAGTGTGCAGTTGGTGGCATTAAGGACATGAACAACCATCGCCACCACCTGTCTTCAGAACTCTTTGATCTTCCAAAATTGAAATTCCGTATTCTTTAAACACTAACTTCGCACTCCCACTCCCCCCTTCCCCCAGCTTTGTGCTCCTAGCACCCACCATTCTACTTTCCGTCTCTGTGTTGGATTATTATAGGGACCTTGAATAAATGGAATCACGTGGTATTTGCCCTTTTTCGACGAGCTAATTTCGTTTGGTGCTGTGTCTTCCAGGTCCACCCGTGCAGTGTGCATCTGAACTGCCTTCCTCCCTAAGGGGGAATAATGCTCAGCGTACACACGTCACTTGATGCTCTCAATTGCTCTCCTGCCTCGCCACAGTCATTTTTTCCACTTAGAGTTAAAATGGTCTTGCTATTTAAATGACTGAGAAATTTAACGTTGTATTCTTATCTCCCCTGAAATACCATTCGCAATATTCATTTGCCTGTCACCATCACAAAGAATCATGGGAAAGGGGCTGTTTTTCCCCAAAGCCAAGAAATTGTAAGTATAACGTTGTTGATGACCTCTCCTTAATGTTCTGTGCATCATGACAAGTGCTCATACTATCCTGAGCAAGCCCTTCCTCTCTCTTCTGAATTATATTATTTATTTGATAACCGTTTCCCCTCCCTTTAATTGGTCTTCTATATTGGCACAGTGTGGCCTTTCAAAAACATGTATCTAATCTCGGTTGTTAATCTACTTCAAACTTGCTGTGTTCTTGGCATTTGAACTCACATGTTCATACGTTGTCGTGTTTGGTCGGCACGATTTGAACGCAGCACGACTCTCCGTCACTACGGACATGGACTGGTGATGTATGGAGAGGTGCAGCCTGCTGCTGGGCACGTTCCCGTGATTAGAGACGGGGACACCGAGGGACAGATGGTGGCTGTCGCAGATTTTAAAAACCATGTTGAAAGAGAAGGTTAAGAAAGAGAACAAGACGAATGACAAATTTTCGTGTGTGTGTGTGTGTGTGTGTGTGTGTGTGTGTGTGTGTAGGGACTGGCAACAAATCCATACACATTTTAAGAGATCTTGCTGTAAAATCGATCATTCCCCCAAAGTGTATGAATTGCAGGTAAGATGGATGTACCTATCATGGCTAGGCACACCTGGAAGGTAACAGCAATTCAACTTCGAAAAGTAATACAGAGATAACATCTCTTAAAATGTGTATACGTTTTTTGCAGCCTGTGTGTACGTTTATGTGTGTGTCACACACTCAATGAGAGCTTCTATGTAGTATTCTCGGAAAACATTTAACTTAAATATAATCATGAAGAAACAATTATAAAAATTAATTTAGCTTTCTTTTTAGGAGACAATTGGCTTATACTTTTCAAAATTAATATTAGAGAAAACCAAACAAAACCACAAGCCGAGGATGGTTCTAGATTATAGGCAACTAGATAAAGAAGATTCAGAAGGATTCAGTGTAGGAGCTCTGAGAGATTCTGGACCAGGCAACACAGGCGCGCACACACACACACACACACACACTCTCACATCCACACAGCTATAAAAGTCATTATGGGGTAATTGTGGAAATTAAAGTTCAGTATGCTGGTTAGCAACACTGCATTAATATTGAAATTTCTAGATGTGATGATGCTCTGGGAAGGAGTTAAATTAAAAGTGGTACCTGAATAGAAGGGGAAACTAAAAGAGAAGTCACCTTGATTTAACAAGTACAATTATCCTAATACCTTGCATCTCAAATTCAGCTGGAAAGGGGTATTGAAAAGGCCTGTAGCCTCCGAGATAAAATCAAATTCCCTTAAAATTGTCTGTGAGCCCTGCAAGGTCCAGCCCTTGTCTACTGCTCCTGCTCAGGGCTCTCATTTTCTCCCTCTGTCCGACAGGGGTGTTGTGCAAAAGCACAGAGACTCCTGCAGACGGCTGTGCTCTTTCACATTTCTGCTGCTTTGTTCATGGTGATTTCTCTGCCAAAGAGGTTCATCCCCTTTTATTTTCTAGCAAAAATCTACTCCTTTTTTTTTCAAATACAAGAATTTATTAAATTCTACCACTCATCTTTTTTTCCTTTGAACTTGCTCTCTCCCTTTCTCTCCTCCTCATCCGCTCCCTTTCTCCCGTTACTTCTATCTTTCACGATATATCAAAATCCTCTTAAGGTGGAGGCAATCTTTTATTCACATTTGCTTTCTAAAACCTGACAGTAATGACTGATATGTGAATTTCTGCAGTCTATTTTGTTTTGCTATGACAGAATACTATAGACTGCCTAACTTATAAAGGAAAACAATGTATTATTCATAGTTCTGAGGGATAGGAGGTTCAATGTCAAGATGCCAACCTCTAGCAAGGGTCTTCTTATTGCCTTGTCCCAAAGTGAAAGGCAAAGGGGAAAGAGAGTACGAGGGAGTGAGAGATCTGAGTTGAGCAGTTCGTACTCAACTTCAATCCATTTGTGAGGGCTGATCAGCTCTCAGAGTTCCAAAGTCTTAACATTGTGGCCTTAGGGATGGCATGTGTAGGCTATGTTTGGAACATAAGTATATTGAAAGACACATTTAAACCATAGCGTAATGCTCAATAACTATTTGCTAAATGTACTGAAGAAAGAATGTCAAGGTCTCCTTATATTCTCGGAAAGCAGATTGTTTGGCAATGTCGACAAATGAAGAAGTGAGTCGGCACTGGTTAAATCCTGCACAGAGCTTATGGACATGGCTCGTGGAGCAGCACAGAGATCACAGACATGGCTCGTGGGGCATCACAGAGCTCACTGACACAGCTCGTGGTGCATCACAGAGCTCACTGATGCAGCACATCGTGCATCACAGAGCTCACTGACATGACTCGTGGGGCACCACAGAGCTCACTGACACGGCTCATCGTGCATCACAGAGCTCACTGACATGACTCGTGGAGCATCACAGAGCTCACTGACACGGCTCATCGTGCATCACAGAGCTCACTGACATGACTCGTGGGGCATCACAGAGCTCACTGACACGGCTCATCGTGCATCACAGAGCTCACTGACACGGCTCGTTGTGCAACACAGAGAGAACTGACATGGCACGAGGGGAATCAAAGAGATCACAGATGCAGCACATAGGGCATCACAGTGCACACTCTGTCCCTCCACGAGGCGCTTCAGTTCTCTCTGTGGGGCACCACGAGCCTTGTCAGTGAGCTCTGTGGTGCACCACGAGCCGTGTCAGTGAGCTCTGTGATGCACGCTGAGCCGTGGCAGTGAGCTCTGTGATGCACGGTGAGCCGTGGCAGTGAGCTCTGTGATGCACGATGAGCCGTGGCAGTGAGCTCTGTGATGCACGATGAGCCGTGGCAGTGAGCTCTGTGATGCCCCAAGAGCCGTGTCAGTGAGCTCTGTGATGCACG
>CAUYRH010021426.1:0-17561 GCA_963574655.1 Perodicticus potto | reverse complement strand
GTTATAGTCTTCATATGAAACCTATAAATTAGTTTCATAGTAGGGCTGAGTACATTGGATACTTTTTCTTCCATTCTTGAGATACTTTGCTAAGAAGAATATTTTCCAGCTCCATCCATGTAAACATGAAAGAGGTAAAGTCTCCACCTTTCTTTAAGGCTGCATAATATTCCACGGTGTACATATACCACAATTTATTAATCCATTTGTTGGTTGATAGGGACTTGGTCAAAGAGATTTCAGAAATGGTCCATGATCACCGTGGTGGAGCAGAACTCCCTGTGCAGGTGGTGACGGGACATGCCCTCTGATGGACTGCTCTTACAGGAGCAGCACCCATTGTCCTGCAGGCCGCCAGGTGTAGAGCTTCCTACATACTATGGAGCTTTGTTTTTCAGCATTAGACCTATGTGGGGGCTTTCTCAGTCTAGGGAAATTTGATTGCCAAGAACTGCATGATGAGTGTGTGGCCCTCAGTAAATGCAAATGCCTTTGATGTGTATCTCCAACTAGGTTCAAATTCGTGAGAAGCATGGTTATGGATCAGAGTTGTGCCTATAGGCTTGTTAAGGAGATGGTCTGATAATTTAGTGTCATCCCTGGCACTATGTGGGTTAAATCTATTAACTCAGGTATGTTTTGGCTTGTGGGGATCTCAGGTAGGCACTGGCTATTGGTCAAGGAACTTAATCTGTGGCATGCTGGCTTCCTAAGCTGCCCTGAGTTTTGAGGGATTGCTTCGTATCCTCCGAACTTCTATTGGGTGCTGGTTTATTCTGGAGCACTCTTGAAAACTCGTTATTACCAGATAATGTGCTGCCAACCTGGGCCATTTGTACATTTTTGAGTGTTTGTGTGCCTGTATCTGAAATGTCTGTATGTATGGGTATGTTTTAATTCCATGGGAAAACAGGACGTGCCATATCACAGTGATTAGGACCTCTCTTTTGGATGTGTCTCTACCATTAGAACTTCAGGTCTCAGTTCAGATCAGGCCACAGCCTTTGTTTGGAAATCTAAATTCCAAGTCTTAATTTAGAGTCTATGTTTGGAAGTCAGCTAGTTTAATAGAAATCTCAGACCAAACTGTATAAATGTTATTTATAGCCACTTTTCATGTATAGGAAGGATGTGGAGGCAATTTTCTATCTCCAATTCTCCTCCCTGAAATTTCAATCCTTTAGTATATAACTGTCCCTGGAAGTATGGAAATAAAACCCAGAGGGCCTCAGAATGTAGTGATTTCAAAGACTTTGCTCTGAAAACACAAAATTGACCTTTTGAGTTCTTCTAGAATTTTAATGACTCTTAATAAACAATCTAGTCTTCTTGTTTCCCATCCAGAGAAGATTGGCAGAGGAAACTTGAAAGTGTGTGTGTGTGTGTAGAGATGCTGTAACAAAGAGGACATTATCATGATGGACACAATGATGGCAAAGTCGAATAATCAGAAGTTCTACCTTGAGGAGTAACAAGGAAAAATGGAAAAATATCTGTATTGATATAATCCCTGAGATATTAAGAAAATGTTCATTATTTTCTATTTTAATAGGATATTTACATCCAAAATGTGTTCCTATTTTATAAGCATTTATTGATTAAAACTTGATCTAAATGAATACAAAATTGGTAGCTGAAAGGAGGCCGCTTGATACAGTGAAGACACAGGACTTGGGATGGGACTGAGTTTGCATTCCAGATCCTCCTCTTAGACTTCAGTGATGTGGGGAGCTGCTCTATCCTATACACATTGGTTTCTGGTCTGTAAAGTGAAGGTGGCACTTCACTGCCATGCAGGGCTGCCGTGGGCCTGGGGCGGGGGGGAGAGAGAGAGACAGAGAGAGAGCAGCCAGGAAGCCCAGGCATGTTGCTGCCTCTTAATGTATTACTTGCCTCCTCATGTGCTTGGTAAAATTTATTTATCTAAAACACCTCATTCTCAGTGAGATTTCACTGTGTTGCTGTTTCTTTGATTGGAAATTAAATTTATAATGTACATTTCAGATGATCACTGGTCAAAAGGCTGCAGGTGAGCCTTGGTAGTAAAGTGCCAGCCTGGCCTAAGATTCGGAATACTATTTTTTTTCTAGCTTTGTGAGATTTCTGGGATGTTATGACTCTCCATGAAGAAGGAAAGATAAATTTTATTTATTGTCAGTGCTACTGAACTTAAGAAGCCTGGTCACATTTTTGTGTTAAATGCACGTTTAATATAGTTTGAATAAAGCTTCTGGGCTGTGTTGCAGTTCACTTTTTTTTCATTTACTCTTAGGTGGTTTTTGTCACTATTATATATCTTATTGATTTGGAGGATGTTCTAGAGACTTACACTATTGATTAGGCAGAGTGTTTCTGTATTTTGTGATTTGTCAGTGTTTACTTCCTGTATCGTCATTACTTCTAGAATCAAATGGAAAGTCCCTTTCTGCCATAGAGTTTTCTATGATATGTATGGAATTAAATAATTTTATGAGCACTACCTAATTACCTTAAATTTATCTAAAATATGCCATGAACATTATAACCTCAAGTGACCTTATGGTTTATTAGATTTATTAGGTGAAACTTAAATATGCAAATATAATTTATAAGCTTCCCATGGGTGTCTAATTAGGCTTTAATTTCTGCCACTACCACTAAATCAAGTAAAATATACATAGGTCTCTAAGTCATAGTACCATCTCTGGATGTTAATTGGTCAAGCATGAATTCATATTTTTGTACACTTTCAATTTTAATATACTTAAGTCTCTAAGATCATATCTTTACTGTTAAAGAGATGATTCTTAAGATTTTGGGGGTAATTTCATATGCCAGGACTAATTCTGCTGCAAGTGACAGAGAACTCCAATTCAAACTTGCTTAACAAAAGGAGAATTAATCAGCTCACGTAGGTTGGAATAATATTGGAGTAGATTTCAGATTTGGAGAAAGAGATGTAAAAACTAGAAACTGAATGAGGGGAACCAAGGATTCAGTGATAGAAAGAAAGCTATCTTCTCTTTTTGCCTGTTTCATTACCTGTATTTTTATTTTTTTCATACGTTCATTCTATTTTAGAATATTTTTGTGTGGCGGGGAACATGACCAGTGCATTCCATGCCTGGCAACTCCAATTAAAAGCAGCTTCTTTCTCTTTGCGCCCATTTGTCAGTGTTGGGAAGGCTCTGATTGGCAGCCTTGGTCATTTCCTCGGGAGCCTTGGTCATTTGCCCACGGGGAGGGTGGAAAGCTTGCGAATCGTGGGTGGGTTAACCTCTGGCATGCACTCTTGACCGCTGCTGAAGCTCTGATGAATGTTACCGATCTCTGCAGGAGTCTCCGAGCACACACGCATTGAATCATTTGCATACTTTTCCAGGAAGTTGTGGACTTAAAGACCCCAGTGATAAAATGTTAAAGCAAAACCATTCATCATTGAAACCAAATTTTGGCAGATATGTTTTCAGTTCCAACATAGTAAACTCTTGCTGATAAATATATATATTAAAAAATACACATTTGTTCCTTAGAATTCAAGGAAATGTCTCCTTAAAATATAGAATGTAAAGCCTTTGGTTATCTGGGGATCAACTTCTGCATCTTACATCTTTAAATTTTGATGACAAAGCAGCTTCCAAGCACAGTGAACACAGTTGAGAAGAGCCAGAACTTCCATGCTGATTATTTGATTTGCCACATGGAAGAAAAGGGAGAACCCTTAAGGGAAACTGGTATCTCCAAGCCAAGTTCTTCCATGAAGGAGCAGACGGGGCATTCGTCACTGAGAGGTGAGACCCGCCTGCACCACGCAGGCCCCTCGTGCTTGGCCTCCGCTCTTCACTCTTGCCTTTACAGAGATTTTCCCCACAGAACAGGTAGAGTAAAGGTTTCAGATGTAATTAAGTAGATTCCGTCAGTACAGCTCATTGGCCGCCCTCGTGTTAAAACTATTCAGCGTGACCCACAAGCCACGATCCGGCTCCCGCTTCTCTCCCCACCTCATTACCCGCCAGTGCCCCTTTACACTGACTGGTGTGTCCAGTCCCCGTGTGTGCTGAGCTCTGATTCTCAGGCCTTTGCCCGGGCTGCATCCTATGAGAGCCTCCTCTTCCCCTTTCCCCTGCTCTGCTCCTTATCCTTTAGGGCTTAGTCCACCTCCTCACCGAGGCTTCTGAGCCAGAGTCGGACCAAGCTCCCTCTGTCCCCCACAACCGGGTGATAGCACCACGCACCTGTCCTGGGATCGTGCAGGTGGAGCCCCTCTCCCGTGTGCATCGTGAGCCCCCTGCCATTCAGGACCAGGTCTGTTTTGTTCACTTGGTGCCTGATGCAGTGTCTGGGACATAATTCTTAGTAAGTGCTTTTTGACCAATCAGCGAAGAAATGGAAGGAGAATTGCGGAATTAGAACAGCTACACCAGCCAACTACGGAGATTAGGAATGGCGAGTGGGTGGTGAGTGGGAGGCATGTGACGCTCGGAGTCAGAGGTAACACAAAAATCCACAGGACAGGGTCGCAACCCAGGGCTGGGAGCCGTGTGACTCAGGCATGTGTCCCTGAGGACACGCACAGGCACACGGGCTGCTGCTCACCAGCCCTGAGCAGGTCGGTGTGATGTTGGGGAAGTGTGAGAACCAGGGCTGTGCAGCAGCTGGGGAAGGGATGACTAGAGAGCCACACACAGCGTATGAGTGACCAGCGAGCCACACGCGGCGTATGGGTGACCAGTGAGCCACACACGGCTTGTGAGTGACCAGTGAGCCACACATGGCATGTGGGTGACCAGCGAGCCACACGCGGCGTGCATGTTACTTACTCATTCCTGTGTTTCAACACTAGCTTCCCTGGAAGATTCAGCTTCATTCGTAATACTGAGTTATCATTATCAAAATATTGGATAGCGCACTGCATACTTTAGAAGGTTTTTCATGAAAATAATTTAAAGACAACATTTGGTCATCCATCTTATTCTGGGAATAAAAGGGGAGACTCAGTTGTAATTAGGATTTATAATCCTGGGCACCCCACTAAATAAACACTTTCCAGCTGCGATTCCTCTGCCTTTTCAGCTCCTGTTCCACGTTGGTTGTCTGTGAGCAGT
This sequence comes from Perodicticus potto, assembly GCA_963574655.1. Taxonomy (NCBI): domain Eukaryota; kingdom Metazoa; phylum Chordata; class Mammalia; order Primates; family Lorisidae; genus Perodicticus; species Perodicticus potto. The sequence continues at coordinate 12,477 of CAUYRH010021426.1, read as the reverse complement.
GTCACGGTGTGACATCCTGTGTGTCTTTATGTCCTAGCTTTTTAAAACAGTTTCAGGGTTTTTTTTTGACTCGCGTGCAGTTAGAGCAATGCCCCTTCACCTGTCCCGTCTCCTCCGGGGTGCTCATGTGTGATTTTCATGTTTGTGTCATTTGAAGTGTGTGGACGCTTCACTTTTGAAGGAGCACCTCTCCATTTCAGTGTCGCTTCTGGCACCAAGTCAGGAATCCCAGATCCATCTGGGGAGTTGACTTGTGCTTAAAGATTAAGAGCCCCAAAGCTGCTAAGATTCCCCAATAAGAGAACCAGCAGCCACCCCCCCGCTGCTCTTGACAATGGCTCCCATACCTTATCAGAGATGCCAGTTTTATGGTCCTGGGAAGCGATAATGGGGAAAGAGGTAGGGAAGATATGGCGATACAGAGAGCCATGTTGGTGGGTCTTTGCAAAATCCTCCTTTTCGCCAGACCGCTAAGCTCCTTTGCTTGCAGCGAAGAGGAACAGGGTCCTTCTCATCCTTAACGTTTGCTCTTCGGTATGTGAGGTCGCGTCCCCGGAGGGGGATCGGAGGCGGGCCCGGTCACAAAGACTGATTCAAACTTGAGGCCTGGAGGGAAGGGATTCTTTATCTGTGAGCAGTGTTAGTTTTCTTCTGTATCATTAAGCCAGAAAGTAAGCAGGGCAGGAATCCACGTGAGCTGAACAGTGTGTGATGGGGATTTAGACAGATTCCCGGAACCGCCTGTATTTTTCAGAGGCTTATTCAAAGCTCAGTGGAATCAGGTGGCCGTGCCTTCATGTAAAGAGCACTTTGTGCCTTCTGACCATTTTTAGGCTCGTCTGGAAACTTGGCAGAGTCACTCGCGGGGGCTACCTTATTAAGAGAACCTCACTGTAGCTGCTGCTCATTTTCTTGGTGGCTGTATTTACATCACACTTGTTGCTGAGCCATCTGGTCTTCCAGGTCAGTGAACTGGGCCTGACCGTATTCTAGACCTTTCCTAACCACCCCCTTTATTATCTGCCTCAGTGTCATGTTTATGTCCCTCATAATTATTTATTTGCTTAACTGTTTAGTGACTGTCTTCCCCTGAAGATGTTCACCACAGCAGGACGGCAATTGTATTCCTTGTCTCACTTGCAGGCTCAGGGCCTGGCACTCAGAGACCTCCCTGTCCTCGTCTCACCGTGTCACCCATAGGGTGCCGTTATGGTTGTGTGTATCATGAGGTAGGACACTTGTCTAACATGATGCAAACTCCATCACTATACCCTTCGATTCCCTCGCAAGGCTGTGGGTAAGTGGCCTGGTGCCTGGGATCTGGGCGTGGGCAAACAGTATAGCGATACGATTACCAATGTCCTTCCTAACGTTTGGAGACCTGGACGACTAAGAAGAATTTTTCACCGTCTGATGTTTTTCTTCTCATCCCTGCATTTATGGTGACCTAATTTGTTCTGGTAATCTGGCCGGTCTTCCAAGTAATCCAGCACTAGAGTTCAGTGAACCAGCTGCAGGTTCAACTGCCTGTGTTCTTGTCTTGCCCTGGTCTTGGCCTTTTGAGTTATGTGATTTCTGATGGTCTCTTAGTTTCTTTGATTTTAGTTTCTTCGTTTGTAAAATGAAGTGTAAAATACAGCGTTAAAAAGTTCCCTTGAGGAGTTGTGATTGTGCTGTGCAGGTAATTCAGAGCGTCCTGCGTCCTTCCTTGTCACTCCATATGACAGAGCAAGGCAGTTCAAAGTGACAGCAAAGCCACTGTGTGGCAGGCCCCGAAATGACACACTGGAAATCCATTTAGTGCAGTATGTTTTTCTAAGTTTTGGAAAGTGGGTTTTTTCCCTTTAAAAAAATTGGTCAGAGTTCACTTAATTGTTGATTTAGTTAAAATTCCCAGACTGAAAGGACTCAAACCAAAAAATAAAGTTATAAAATAGATGCTATTACGTTATAGAATTTATTTTAGGCTATTAGGTACCTCGTTAGTGCGGTAGGCATTGTGTCCGTCTCATATTTTAGGCCATTATGCATTTCCTATTTTCGCTTTTTTCAATAAAATGTCTCTAGTACAAAAAAGAGAAAATGAACTGATGTGCTTTGTGTGCATGGCCCTGTGGAGGAAGCTCTCACTGTTAGCCAAAGTGAATAAACAAATACATGTGTTAGATCATTCTGGGATAAAATTAAGGATTGCATCTGTTCCATTTTTTCTTATGTATTCATTTGAAATTTTAGAAAATAAACTCATTTCTCTCTAGAATTCTTTCTGTTTTTGATAAAATAACTTTGTAAGAGTGACTGAAATCAGTTAAAGATCTACAACAAACAAATGAACACTCAATTAAGAAAAAGTCACATTCAAAATCATAAAAACGTTGTGGCTTTTTAACTCATTCTTGGCTCACTTCCTTTCTGGTATGAGGAGATGTGATTTCAGAGAATTAGGATACCAATCCCCATTTGCTGTCTGTGAACTGAAAAAAGCAGAGAACACTGAATTTGCAATATTCTCTAAAATATCCGTAGAATATCAGTGGGTTTGGCATCTCTGTCACCTAACTTAGAATTAAGATGGCCAAAAGCAACAGATTGTCAGAATAAGGGGAGTACAAGGATTTCTTTCTTTTTTTTATTTTTTATTTTTTTTTTAATTTTATAATTTTATTAAATCGTAATTATGTACATTGGTGTAATCATGGGGCACAATATGCTGACTTCATATACAATCAGAAATATTTTGATCGTACTGTTAAAGATAGCCTTCATGGCATTTTCTTAATCACTATACGAAGACATTGATATTCTACATTTAATAAGTTTCACCAGTACCCTGCTAAGATGCACCGTAGGTGTGATCCCACCAATTGCCCTCCCTCCACCCATCCTCCCCCCTCCCTTTTCCCTGTACTCTTGTGCTAAAGGATTTATTTCTTAATAAAGAGCCCAGAGCTCCCCTTCTCAGTGATTCAGATATTTTTAAAGTTGGGCAGGATAACCCTGGGAAGGATGGGGAAAGTTGGCTCCTGGTGTCTTAGCTATCTAAAGTTACAAAATACCCCCAGGAAGAGTTTTTAAAAGACAGAATTTCCTGAGTTTATAGTGAGTGTGGTTGATATACTTGACAGTGGTCGCCCGTAGACCATGTGCCATTCAGCCCTGCTGAACTTGCCCAAAGCAAGGCTAACTCTTCTCTTTCAGACTTGCCTTCTGAGCAGATTTACAGTTTTTTCAAGGACATTTGCTTTTTTATTTTGTAGCTAAATCTTCCTTTCAATTCAAGATGGAATTATTCAATTTTATTGTTTATCTAATTTATTTGGCTTGATACCGAATTATTTGGTTCTTCAAAAAAAGCTTCCACCCTCAAAGTGTGAATGTGCCCTTCAAGACTGCAGAGTGTGATATGGGCTTCGGCCAGGCTTTCAGAGATGGAGTTCCGAAACCATCCTGAGTGGATGGCACCAGCTTGGAGTAAGTGCAACTCTGTCAGACTATCACCTTGAGGGGAGTGATATTTATTTGGATATATACATTCTAGCAGTTAATGTTTTTATAGCTAAAATTTATAGACACCCCATGGAATCATATTAATGCTTTGCTTTTAAGATACATAACCAATGTAAAGTCAAAATTCAATTGAATGTGTGAATTCTATCAGTTAAAAATATCCTTTACCAGTTTCCGTACACAATCTCTTTTTGTCATTGCTGTACTTTGCCTTTAAACACTTATCTATCTAATTACACAAATTTGAAATCTTCATTTCCAATATTACTATTACCTTGATAAACCCACAGAATATGCACGAGAGTAGCTTATGTCGAAGACATGTAACATTCAGCCTTGGTTTTCTTTCCCAATGCACTGCTCAAAAAGGTTCTATAAAGCCATTAATATTTTCCCAGAAGAATAATATTGTTGGAAGATGTGCTCCTAACCATTAACTGAAGAGCAAATTAGATGAGTGATGTAGCGATAATGCATTATAATGGATTATGGTAACAGTTACATTTCTTGTAATAGTTTAAAATAATGAAGTTGTTTACTAAGTTCTGTAAAATATCCACAAACACATTAGACATATTGATTACAAAAAGGTTATCAGTGGACTACAAAGTCCTTATATAGCAAATACAATTTCTATTGATATGTAAATTTGATTGGAAACTAATGTCTGACAATAAAAAGGGGGTAATTATTCATTTAATTACAATGGTGGGGAGATGGTTTGCATGAGTTTAAACATTATGCGCTTTTTTCATTGACAGGACCTCCCTTTGCAGTTGGAAATGTGAAAAACAATATTGTATCATTGACCTCAAGGCTACCTTCTAATCTTCTGTTCGATACATTTGTTAATGAGGTTGATTGATAAATTGACCGATTCCTTTAAGAAATATATATTGCACACATACCATGTTCCGTGTTCTGTTTTAGACATTTGGGCCATTAGAAGTTGGAGGGGAAGAGCAGTGAAGAAGGCTGAGAAAGTAGAACAGAAAACCAGATGAGTCTGGTGTTCCGGGAGTCAAGAGAGGAAGACGTTTCAGGGAGTTTGGGTGGTTGTTGCTGTCACGTATAACGGATGCTAAGAACTGACCGTGGCATTTATGGAAGGGGCCATAATTTGTGGCCTTGATGGGAGTGGTTTTGGCAGGAGGAAAGGCCTGACTGCAGAGAATGGGAGGCTAGAAGCTGGAGACTGAGTTTAAACACCTCCGTTTAAGGCGGTTTGTTGAGGAAAGATGAAGTGACAGGAGATGAAGGTTCGGGGGTGGTGGGGGAAGAATATTGGTATTTAGGAAAGAGAAATCACAGCTTGTTTCTGTGTTTGTGGTAGTGATTTAGTAGAAGGGCTATCCGCTCATGTGAGGGGAGACGGAATGGACCTGGACCAACGTTCTCAAATTGGCATGAGGGGCTGGGGTCTAGGCACGAATGGGGGTTTTATCCAAATCATCGAGAAATGGTAGAGTGTACGGGCACGGACTCCAATAGGTGGGTTGATTTAACCCTGGGGGCTATTTATCCTTTTAACAATCAATTTAAATGTTCAAAGGGTCCAGTATTATTGCTCAGTTTTGCAGCAAATAATGATTAGCTAGAAACAATATGTCACGCCCTTGGCTATTCTGTTGACGGTCATTAGAATGCTTTACTCTTGTCAGAAACTCATTAGAACACTTCATTGCAAATCTTCAAAGGGCACTTGGAAATTTGGAGCAGGTGTGAGACAGTTCCGAGGCACTGTTGATTGAGCTTGCACTTTACCTGCAGGCTGACAAGTCCTTGAAGATGGGGGATCCTCACCTAGGTGTGGCTGTTAATTTAGGACCTTCAAGTAATTGCGTTGGAGATAAAGAAAGGAAAAAAGATGGCAAATAGCTGTGTGTGATGGGGTTGGAGTGCTGGGTCAGACTCCCAACCGAGCGATCAGTTATGATGTTCTAGCTGCCTCTACAGCAGCTTTGTGGGTACCTTGGTGCCCCTCCTCTTCTGCACCTGCTAGTGGTGGGAAGATCGTCAGATACGTGGCATAAACACAGAAGCCTGTATCGAAAGAGAAGTTACATAATGCATTTCCATGAATTATGTAAGTATATACATTATGTTAGAGAGGCAAATATTAATATAAACATTTAATACTAACTTAATAATTAACACAGTATGCAAAGCATGTGCCAGCTCTGTAGTGATATTATATAATGTCAAATGGAATTCACTACCTGGAGTGAAAGTAAAAAATATAGACAAAAGTGTTACAGTTGCTTAGAGGAAGAGTAAAATCACTGTGGACTGGAATAGCTGCAGGATATGTCTTTCCTGAAAAAGGGAGAACTTGGATTAGGACTTCAACCTAAGTCTTTGTCTCCTTGCCTGAGATAAGAGAAAGATGTAGCTGTTCCTGGAAAAATGCCTGGTACAGAGTAAGCACTCAACAAATGCCTGTTTGAGTGATTTTGCTCTGTAATGTGTGTGGATATTCAAATATTTTGTTCAGATTATCTGAAAGTGGAAAAACAGTGGAAAATAGGTGTAAATATCTGTATGTTATATGAGATAAAAACCCAGCTTTGCCAGCATTATTCAGTCTTAATTTGTGGAAGTCTAACTCTGGGCCCAGCCTGGCTAACCTCAGGATTGATGAAATGTTTGAACAGAAATGGCAGATCCGTGGAAAGAGCAGAGCAACCAAAGAGCAGATACCTTTGGTCATTCATCTTGATCTAGCTGGGGATATTCTCCCTGGGAAATGAATGCTATAATTTGGATTACACACTCTTTACACAAAAATGTTGGTCGTGTTCAGGAAGAACAAAAAGTGAATAATCAGACCACTGTGGGAAAGAGGGAGAGAACAGACAAGCTCTTCAGTTGACACTGAGGCTGCAGCCCTGAGCTCGATGGCAACTCTATTTCCATCTCCAACGAGTCTTTAATTGTCAAAGGAAAAGTGTCTTATTTGCAGTTTTGAGGCAAGCTCTTTCTTTCTAAATCAGCAGATGACTCCAAGTGATGCTGACTGTTTTGTTTTGCAGAATATCGCAGTGCAAAAGCAGGCTTCTATCTTTCCAAAGTAGAAACGTATTTTCTTTGATTTTGCAGCATAATTTCGATATGTGGCAGAGTTTGAAAATTTCCTATTAGATTATGAACGTGCAAATGACCGCCAGGAGATTTTGTTCTGAATCCAGTTGCCTATAGAGCTCATCGCTGATTTGTAGGAAAAGCTTTTCAATTCAGTCCATTAATTGAAATCCTTGAAGAAGATCCCCAAGAGTTTAACTCTAACAGACTGGAGGCTAGAAACATTATTTTAAAATCATTTTGGAATTTGAAATTGTTGTGGAATCCAGTGGAAATTTTACCCACTGGAAAAGCCAAGATCTGAATGTGAATTGAAACCAAGGGCGACTAATGTTAAGTAAAATGAGCAGTCACTGCAGTGGCCTGAAGGTAGCTGTGCGTGCATCCCAATGTTTAGGCAGTCTCTGAGGACTCATAATGTTCAGGCGGCACAGAACGCAACAAAGATGACAGGTAAATGTCAACTAACTTAAGTTAGGGTGTAGGATTCAATAGTTAGTAAGGTTTGCGGGGGTCTGTGGAAGTCTCTGCAATTAAAGACCCTATTAAGGGGATAAAGCAAATGGCAAGATGGATGATATTTTCATAAGCAAAAGCTCGTTCAAATACGTTCCTGGCAGCTGTTGGTCTTCTTGACAACCTGCAACAATAGTCCCTCTAAACTGCTGACTCGCCAACAATTATCTGTTTCATGTTTGTGGTTTTCAAAAGATCATTCCGATGCTTCTGTGATCCCTGCATATTTAAGAGATTGGACCAGGAAAACAGAAATATAGATTCCATTGGCCCGAAGGGACATTCTCTCTTCTCTCTCTCTCCCTCCCTCTCTCTCCCCCTCTCTCATGTACATGTGAGGGAGCTAAATTTAGACTCTAGTTAAGTTCCGGTGCTCTTCACATCCTGTTTGGCTCCTCCTGAGGCAATCAACTGACACAACCAATTACTGAGATTAAAAAATCAGCACTGAGTCCTTGGGCCCTGCCAGCGTTCTTCTATTTAGAGTAATACTGGAAATCATAGGATGAAGATGGTTCACAAAGCCGAGGCTTAAAACATCCTGGAAACTATGGGTAGCAGGTGGAGTAAGAAACGGCCCCCTGAAACACAACTAATCTGTTTGCTTCTTTCCCCAGATCACTTTTACCTGACAGTCCCCGGTTGATTATCAATCACTTTTTTTAAAAAAGAATATTGGTTTGTTGAGTAGTAAATGACAATTATGTTTTTAATCTCAACTAACTGGCTTTCAAATGTTTTTTTTTTTTTTTTTTTTTGAGACAGAGCCTTAAGCTGTCATCCTGGATAGAGTGCTGTGGCATCACAGGTCACAGCAACCTCCAATTCCTGGGCTCAAGTGAGTCTCCTGCCTTTGCCTCCCAAGTAGCTGGGACTACAGGCGCCCGCCACAACGCCCGGCCATTTTTTTTTTTGGTTTCAGCCACCATTGTTGTTTAGCGGGCCCGGGCTGGATTCGAACCCGCCAGCTCAGGTGTACGTGGCTGGTGCCTTAGCCCGTTGAGCCACAGGCGCCGAGCCGGCTTTCAAATGTTAATAGAAGGGAATAGTTGTAGTACAAGGCTCTGGTGTTAATTGACAGTCATCTCAGATGGTGTGGAATTCTGTTTTGGCCTGTGGATATCTGTTATCTTCAGGATTAAGAGAAAAACTCATTGCTGTTACTCCTCCTTCGGATAAAGGAAAAGAGGAAGCTATAATGTATTATAGAAACTATGTGTATGTGTGTGTGAGACAGAGAGAGAATGAATATATAGCAGGTATTTTTGTAGGCCACATCTGCCTTTGTTTTTCCCAGGACGCAAAATAGTAAAAATTTGACACTCCTTTGGAATATCTCAGAGGGTGACAACTTCCCCATATCCGAACGTTTCTTGCCTTCTAATTTTACTAATGGCTATCCCCAATGCTTTTAATTTACCTAGATGCTAAGTATTCCTGTGCCACAACCCTTCCGCTGAGGAAGAATTCTCACGTAGCCTCAGTTCCTCACTCTCGATGTCCCCAAACTGAAGCTCTGTTCCTGTTAAACACCAACTTCCCGTTTTCCCTCCTTCCAGCCCTGGCAATCCCCATTCTACCTCCCGTCTCTGTGAGTAAATTTGACGACTCTACATATGGAATCACACTGTGTTTTTTCTTTTTGTGATTGGCTTATTTCAACCTGCTTTCCAGGTTGACCCATGTTGTAGCATGTCCCAGAAAGTCCTTCCTTTTTAAGACTGAATAATACTCCACCCTGTATATGTGTCACATTTTCCTTGTCCACTTATCTGTCAGTGGATACTTGGGTTGGTCTCACCTTTTGGTCATTCAGTGCTGTGAATGTGGGTGCACAGGCATCTGGTCAACTCCTTGGCTTCAACTATTTTGGGTACTACCCAGAGGAACGCCTGCCGGGTTATGAACACTTATGAGTTCTGTGTAGGACTGTCTCCTCAGCAGGCCTGCCGCTCGGCATTCCTGCCTGCCGTGAGCAGGCTTTCAATTCCTCTGCACCCTTACCAACACGCGTTGTTTTCTTTCTTTTTGTTCTTTTCATTTTTCTTTTCCTTTTAGCCACACTTACTGGCTATGAAGTGGTATCTCACTGTGGTTTGATCTGGATTTCCCTAATGATTAGCGCTTCTTGGCCATTGGTGTATCTTCTTTGGAGAAACGTCTACTTAGACTCTTTTAGATCAGAGTGGTTTGCTGTTGTGGAGTTGCAGGAGTTCTTTCTATCTTCTGGATGTTATTTCCTTATCAGATATACAATTTGCAAAACTTTATCCTGTTCTTTGAGTTTCCTTTTTGCTCTGTCGATAATATCCTTTGATGCACAAAAGTTTTTATCTTTGCAGAAATCCAAATTATCTATTTTTTTTCTTCTGTTGTCTCTGCTTTTGATGTCATATCCAAGCAATCATTGCCAAATCCAATGTTCTCTTATTAGTCTAAGAGTTTCAGCTCTTGCCTTAAGTCTTTGACCCATTTTGCGTTAATTTTTGTGTGGGGTGCAGGTCCTTTTTTCCATTTCTGTATTTCCAGTAAAATATGCACTCATTCCTTCCCCTATCCTGTCCTTCAACTGGAAATTGGCATATGGTACAATATGGGACAAGTGCATTTAATAACACATATCTTATCTTAGAAGTATCTAGGCCAGGAAATGGCCACTTTCCAAAATCATAAAATCTTGTGCCAACCTCAGAATTAGTTTTTTATTTAAATTATATCAGTCACCTTCTGGGCCGACTTTTGTTTGTGTTGTACACATGTGGCCTAGTAGTTATACTCCGGGAAGCATTGTTAAGTAGACTTAATTTATCTCAATCCAACAAGATTGGGGCCAATCTAACATGACATGAATATAACACTGGAAACTCATATTTCACCTGAAGGAGGAGTGAGGGCAGTGAGCTTCAGAATAGTCCTTTCATTCTTCACGTTTCACAGCAGATGTCTCTTCCCTTCCATCTTGGCTAGTCTCTCTGTTTAACCCGGGGAAATCACGTCCTTTTCACCATTCTTATCCTTTGAAGCATTGCACTAAAATTAACTTCTGGATGACGGGGATGCCGCAGCTCCGGGTCACCAGGTTCTCTGTCCTGATGAGGGCGAGGGTGGCTGGGAGGAGGTGGTGGGCCCGCCCTTGTGGATGGCTCAGCAGGTGGAGTGTTCTTCAGGAAGGTGTCAAGTCTGGACCAAATGGTTTATTCATTCTTTTCATTGTTAGGAAAAAAAACAAATGAGAAACCCAGTTGTTCACCCTCATGACCACGTGGCGACTAGGGCTGCCGCTGTCCAGCATCATGGAGAATGTCGTGCGGCCCATCATGAGCCTGGGAAAGACCAAAATTTAAAATTTGAAGTGTAGTTTCTCTGAATATGTGCCACTTTTGCAGCACCGTAAAAGGGAAAAGTCATTGCAAGCTGGGGGCCTGCGTACATGTCCGTTCGTGTCTGAGGACTCGGCCACTTCTGTGTCCCGTCTCTACCTCTGGGCACGCGTGCTCATGACGGGCCAAGCACGAGGCCTCTAACGAGGCTGGAAAAGCCCAGCAGGAGTACAGGAGCCACGCGGGAGACCTTGCCTTTCACTATTCTTTCCCCGCCTTTTGGGTCACAGAATTTCCCTTCTTATAGAAGCAGTGGCAGACTCAAGTCCAAATATCGCTCTCAGGTTTTAGCGAATATTTTCAGCTCTGCATTAGCAAATATGCCGAGAGACCCTCCCGCTCCGCGTGTGACCCTGCCCTGCTTGGTTCCGCACGGTTTGTGTCCCATCCTGCCTTTGTGAGGCTCTGGTATAGTCAGAGAAGAGCAAATGGAAAAATGCTAATGGTTGTCATAATTGAGCTCATTATTTAAACTAGTATTAGATAAGTTGTTAGGCATTTAAGTATTAAGCATGTAATTGGGAAATGGTTTTGTGTTCTCAAGAAAGCTCTCCTATAAACTTGAATTTGAAAATTTTAGGAGGGGAAGGAATATAAATAGGTAAGAGAAGATATTGGAAAAATGTAACACAGTTGCCGGGCAATTTTGTCTCTTCTTTGCATATCTATTACAGATTCTGATGAAAGGCTGCCTGTTTTTTTTTTTTTTAAATGTACTGTGTACTGTTACTTAAACCATAAATCTCTTGAATTTAGAGTTCAGTTTAAAAACACCCTGGGAATACTGATGCATCTCTTCTTATGTGTGTATTTTGAAACACACACAAAGAGAACAAGGCATTCTCTAAGCAATAGTCTCCAGCGGGCAAGAATTCAAATTAGATGATAAAATATATAAAAAGTCATATAAGTGCTGAGGGTACTAACATGATGGAAGTGCTCTAGATATTTTAATGACAGAGAAAATCCATCAAGATGCCAGGACACTAAAGATACTCCCACACTGGGTTCTAGACTACTTAGCTAGGGACTGATACAGAAAAGAGGATATTTAAAAGTACGAAACATGGGCGGTGCCTGTGGCTCAGCGAGTAGGGCGCCGGCCCCATATACTGAGGGCTGTGGGTTCAAACCCGGCCCCGGCTGAACTGCATCAGAAATTAGCTGGGCGCTGTGGCGGGTGCCTGTGGTCCCAGCTACTTGGGAGGCTGAGGTAAGAGAATCGCCTAAGCCTAAGAGCTGGAGGTTGTTGTGAGCTGTGACTCCACAGCACTCTACTGAGGGCGACAGAGTGAGACTCTGTCTCTACAAAAAAAAAAAAAAAAGTACAAAACACATTTCTCGGTCTCATATTAAAACTTTGAATGACAAACCAATGATGTTAATGGCAGAATAAAATTTTATTTGTAAAAGATGGTCACATCTTTGCAGTCAAGTATGATTTGTGTTTTTGCAACTGTTGAAATATTGCTCAGGCTCACATTGATGAAAACTCACCCCCATGTTGTTTTGGTGATGGGATGGAGAGAGGTTTTATTGAAGAACAGAGGTAAACAATAAAACCCGGTGTGGTATACACCCAGAGAAATGTAACTGGAGGTTGACTAGGCTGTGTCCAGTAAGGGATTTTTTAAATTTTAGATTACTATAAGGGCAGTGTCCAGTAAGAGATTGTTTTAATTTTAGATTAATAGAAGGGTATATACAATTAGGTCACATTGTTGCATTTGTTAGTTCATGTTGAGGTTGACCCCTTCACCCAGGAGGCGTGCCATGTCCAGTAAACATTTTTCTACTTTGCGGAAACTCCTTTTTATTTATTTATTTTACTGTTGGGGATTCATTGAGGGTGCAAGAAACCATGTTACACTAGTTGCATTTGTTGGGTAAAGTCCCTCTTACAATCGTGTTTTGCCCCCAAAAGGTGTGGCGCACACCAAGGCCCCAAGACCCCACCCCCCTCGCTCCTTCCCTCTCTCTGCTCTTCCTTTCC